>CALNHX010003593.1:0-146143 GCA_940337035.1 Agriotes lineatus | reverse complement strand
TGTAACATACTATTTTAACTTCTACATTTTTATGATTATTATATCCTTTTCTCTGTTCACAGCTGATCTGTCATAAACGCATTTTTTCGGAGTTCATTTCAAAGATTTTATGAATATGTTGATATATTGATAGTCTTAGATTTGGTTGATTTTTATTTTCCATTGCCTTTCATCTATGGTTATCTCTTCTCAGTTTTGGACTACCAACTCCTTCAGATTGGCTTTCACTACATCTAGCCATCTGCGTTGGTATCTTTTTTCTTTTTATCGTATGCGCAAGACTTGCTTTATAGCTCTACAACATTCCAAACTCACCACGTGTGCCATTAGAGCATTCTTTGGGCTTTTTTCACTCCTATTATAAATTGTTCTCCAAAACTTTTGTTAGTTCCACATGTGACCACCTTTCCCATATAGCCCCCATTTTTTGACGTTTGGCAATTCTTGTTAGTCTTGTCAGTGCTTTTTAGTCTCGCTTATGCAACACCCACTACTTACTTCAGTGAATAACTACGGGTAGCTATGGTATTTTTGCATCACTTACTAGATTTGAACACACCGCACTTTTATTTCTCTTCAACAACCTTTAATTAATTTCCACACCGTCTTTACCTTTATAAGAAATTGTCACTCTGAGGTTATTAAATTCACTAATTCCTAGTATTACATTGTTCAGCTCTTCTTTTTTTTTGTATTTTTGATACCTCCTACAATCAGATTGATCATCCCCGGCAAGTGCTTCCATGTACTCCTTCATGTTGATTTGTAGACCAAATTCTCTTGCAGATTTTCGCGTTTTCGCAATATCAACTCCTGCCTAGTTTTTGTAATCACGGTGTTGGCATGTGCATCGGCTGCGCGTTGATGCCTATGATAGCGTAAGGTGTTTCTTGCGTATATACCACTTTCACAAGAACTTTTCCAAGAGCACGTTAAACAAGGTTGCGAACGATTGATCCCGTTGCCTCAAGTATAGCAAATGCTAGCGATACATGTCGTTTATCCTAAGTTTACTGCTGGAGCCTTGCAGGGTAATCTTCGGTAGTCTTACTAGCTTTGCGGGCACTTTCTCATAGTCTTATAGAGTTTGTGTCTATTTACGGTATCACAGGCTTGTTTGAAGTCGACAAATACCACGTACAAGACTGTCTTATAGGGTTTATGTCTATTTATAGTATCATAGACTTGTAGGTAGCCGATAAATACCACGTACAAATCTTAGACACAGGTGGTACTGACGCTTTTCAGTAGGTTGCCATGGAAAAAATTATCATCTTTAGTAAGATGAACCATTTTCCAATTAATCAACGTATTTATGTACAGCATGATCAAAAATTATATTCACCTAGTATGACTATGGAATAGTTCCTAATTTATGAATGCACCTATGTTTATACTTAAATGTCATACTTGACATTTGATTTTTACGTGAATTATAGTTGCATTGGAACATGACATCACAAGGCCGGAAAGTGTTGCTAGGCAGCTGCCGAATAATATGTTGGTGGCACTGTAAGTCTATGTCAAATTCCAGGTTATCAGGTTGGGTTTTCCGTCAGTTTTGACACAGATTGACACAAAACCTAAACTGCTAACCTCGAATTTGACATAGACTTACAGTACCAGAGTACCACCAACATACTTAAATTACTCAAAATTTCCGACTCGGCGCGTTCCTCGTCTTGTCTATAAACATCTAAACTCGTATTTTAATAAGTCATTTTTCGGCCTTATAACGTACTAAATAACTATTAATCGAAAAAAGATCTTGGAAGAGTCAATCCTATCATCATCATCATCATCATCACCCAGCTTCTAAAGTCCGCTGCGAGACATAAAGCTCCCTTGATTACTTCCATAGCTTCCTATTTTGTGCAGTTTTCCATCCAGTTTGTATGAATGCGTCTTAAATCGGTGGCATCTTGTTGGAGGACATCCTCTATTTCTAACCGCTTCGTGTCGTGGTCTTCATTCGATTATCTTTTTGGTCCATCTATCATCATTCATTCTCGCAATGCGTCCCGTATAATTCCACTTCAAAGCAGCAATTTTTTCCACGCCATCCACCAAATTTGTTCATCTGGGTATTTCTGTGTTTGGTACTCTACCTCTTAAGGATAACCCTAGCATTCATACTTCCATCGTACGTTGTGTAATTCTTATCTTATTTGCCGTTTTCTTAGTTAATGTTAGGGTTTCTGAGCCATAGGTTAAAACGCGTAATAATAACTATTGGTTGAATGTATGACTCTTTAAACAAACTGGTTCTTTAGATTTAAAGATATACTTCAGATTGCCAAAGGCTGCACCTGCCAATCCTATTCTTCTGGTGAGCTCACGCATTTGGTTGTCTCTACCAATACGTATTTTGCGCCCTAAGTATTTATAAGATGTGGTCTTTTCGATTTGTTTGAAATCGATACAAATACCCCCACCAATTGCTAGGTTTATCATCACTCATGTCTTTGAGATGTTGATCTTCAAACCAATTTGTTGAGAAGCTATATTCAATTTTTCGACCATTTTGCTGACGTTTTTAATGCAGGGTAGCAGGTATCCGACCTATTTCCACATATTTCACTCGACAACTCCTTACCGTCCCTGTCAACTCGTAAGGCCAGCGTGACACGCGTATGGCCAAAAGCCCAAATATACTTCATAGTCAATCCTATACCATTCAAGAATTAAGAGCTAATATTTCACGCGACATAGCGAGCTAAGTGCAATTTTAGCATAAGATGAGAACAGTGTTCAGAAGTTGATTGATGTCATTTGAAAGAAATTGCCATCTGCATCGTTACATATATTTCATCACTTACTGATATGTTCTTTCTGAATCCATACTGGTAGTCACCGATTAATTCCACAGCTGTTTCAACTAATCTTCTCTTCAAATCGCTCACAAAAACTTTATATGACATGTCCAACAACGCGATTCCTCTATAGTTGTCACACAAAATTGCATCGGCTTTTTTGCATATCAGAGATAATATTGATTTTGACTATTCGAATATTCCAAACTTTCCACAGTGTATATGACGTAGCTTTATTCATTTCATTTATAGGAAAAACTAATTGCATAATGTACTTATATCTAGTTTTGAAAAGCACACTGGGCTTATACGTATGTATAATATACATACATATATTATGTATACTAACGGGTGTTTTTTTAGAGGAGGAGAACTTTAAATTGAAATAAAACACAGAAAAATGGTTTAAATATCTATGAAATTGGCTTTATTTGAAAGATAATTTTATGGCATTTATGTTTGAATATGATTTGGCGCATGCGACCGCTGCGGCTGGAGTGTACATGATGTAATCTGGAGGTCCAATTTTTACACACTCTTCGCAGTAAATCAGGCTGTATTTCAGAAATAACGCGTCGAATGTTGGCTTCCAAGTGCTCAATTGTTTCCGGTTTATCGACGTAGACATGCGACTTTACATATCATCAAAGAAAATAATCTAACAGCGTCAAATCGCACGAAAGAGGTGCCCAGTTAACAGATCCACAAAATGGATCCACTAAATGGATCTGTTAACTGACCACCTCTTTCGTGCGATTTGACGCCCTTAGATTATTTTCTTTGAGGATATGTAAAGTCGCATGTCTACGTCGATAAATAGGGAAACAATTGAGCACTTGGAAGCCAACATTCGACGCGTTATAGCGATTTACTGATTTACTGCGGAGAGTGTGTGAAAATTGGACCTCCAGATTACGTCATGTACACGCCAGCCGCAGCGGTCACATGCCCGAAATCATATTCAAACATAAATGCCATAAAATTATCTTTCAAATAAAGCCAATTTCATGGATATTAAAAACATTTTTCTGTGTTTTATTTCAATTTAAAGTTCTCCTTCTCTAAAAAACACCCTTTATTAATATATATTTCCAAAGTACGTGCAATAATAAAGCAACAATGAAAACTTGTGTTATTTACCAAACTGTGTAGTTTTAATAGATTTCTACAAAACTAAAATATTTAAACTTTTGAAAATGTATGCATAATTACATTTATACAATTAGATATTTTACCTGTACATCCATATATTAAGAGGTTGTACAGAGGTGATAATAAACCACTGTCGAATGTCAAATTTGGTTTGATATATTAGTAAAGGTTTCTCTAAAAATCATAAAATTAATATATTTGCATTGCAGTTACTTACCATATATTATTTAAAAATGATAATAAAATTAAGGGTTTATAAAAGCATAGAACAATATTACCTATGTATTTTTGCACCACATATTTCAACTTCAAGTTCATAATTTTAGAAACATCCTCCATATGTTTAACCAGTTGAATCCCCCGCCCTCTGCACTTGTTGCCTGGTTTTAAAATCCATATATTCTTCATTCCATCCAGATCTATCATAGGCCAGTATTTTGCCATTTCATTTAAAGTAGTTCTAGCAGCTGCATTTAACAATGGCAGTGTCCATTCATTGGAATCCAGAAAAAGAGCATGCTCATGTATAATGACATAGTAATGAGATAAAAATTGGTCCCACTCATGGTTCCACACTTTAACGAAGTCTCTGTCAATGTCCAAGTGTTTTTGGCATGATATAAAATCGTTGCAACGATCTAAAGCGAATTGTATGGCAGTGTAGGGTACTCGCCCTTCTGGCGATTTAATAGCATATTCGTCCTCAGCTTCATACTTCGTCACGAGCCATTTTAAAAGACCCATACATGCCGTCATTCGAAAATCATCGACAAAGTTATTGTAGTGGTCAGGAAAACCTGCAATTTGTACACAAATATAAGAACAATAATTCATATCAAACAGTTGGTATTTACAAGCTAAAGCGAAAAAAAACATGAAACCTATTTGATCTTATCTTAAAGAATCGACAGCCGACTTTTATCTAAATCTACCGAGAATGACGATCCTTGATCAGAAAATTATACGTGGTTTCTTTAATTTTACGTCTAGTTGACATCGATTCTTTAGATAAAATCTTTGTGTTTTGCCATTGCATTTTGTGGTTGTTGTTCGAACAATATTAGATACTTGAAACTGCTGCTTTTTAATTAAATTGTTATGTTCTTTAATTCTAACTTATAAAGGTCGGAATGTTTCACCGATATAGTATTTCCCGCATTCACAGGGAATACTATATATACAGTTTTTTGAATGTTGTTCTTCGTTGAACGGTTTAGTTTTTGTAAGAACTGACTGCAAGGTATTCATCGTTTTAAATGCCATTCTAACATTGAATTTATTTCCAATTCGTCTAATCTTGTCAGACATTCCTGAAATATAAAGTACGGATGGGTCCATAATTATATATAACAGCAATGAGATAACATGAATAACAAAATAGAATGCTTGAGTAAGAACGAGATGGCCATACGAAAATATTATTTTAGTAGGCATGTTTAGTTGACAAATGTCATAATTAAATTAAGCATCAAGCCTTCTCGAAATAGACTATGTTTATCTCTTTCTTACTCAAGCAATACGAGTTATTTTCTTGTTCATGTTATCTCATTTCTGTTATATACCGTGTGTCCACAGGAGTACGCACCATAGAGATAAGATAATGCTAATAGTATATAAATATCAACCAGTGCTATGACCACCGTCCCTTTTCTTGTACCATTTATAACAATATTGCTTCATACAGTGACGAGTCAGAAGCCAGAAAACAACGTTTTAGCGTGCCGGCGATCACAGCATTAGCCGATCTTTCTATTCTATTTGGTTATCCCTATGGTGCGTCCTGCTGTGGACACACGGTATAATTGTGGCCCCATCGGGTATAGATAGAGAGAAATTAAGTTTTACCTGAAATTTTCTTAACATTGTGGGAATTATCTCGGATTGTCTTTCAAACAACAAATAATATGAGAATATCTTACGCATTCTCCAAAGAAACTCCATTTTGGACATATTTTCGCTAACAGGTTTACTAAATGCCATAATAACTTTCCATAGTACTAAGTTAAACATGGTAATGGAGAGGGCTCACTCGAACCCTACTTCACACGACTAGTGGAATTGGCAGATTACTACTATTTGCCCACCTTGTAGACATACACAATACGTATTGCCCCATTAAATTAAGGTTAAGTGGAAGAACAGCAACAGCCCTTTTGGGCTATGCTGAACTTCGCCTTATAAATTTTCACAGATTAATTGTTTTTATTTTTGTTTTTTTGTATTTAATTCTTTTGTGTGAAAATAAAAAACGTTTATTATTATTATTATTATTATCAAATAAGACAATTAATAAGAAAAGTTTATTAGTGGAAAATGTAAATATAAATTTCACATGACACATAATATACTACCTGCATGTTATAAGCTGTAAATATATCTAAGTGTCTTTTTACAACATTTTTTTATTGTCAAATTATTACTTAACATGAATGGAAATTTATAGAATAAATGATTATAAAGCAGTTGTAGCTATATTATGCAAATTTAATTTTTATAGAACTTAATCTAAAATTTGTAAAGGGCTTTACTCAAAACTTCTCCCCAAATAAACGTTTTGAAACAAAAATATCAAAGGAAAAAAGAATATAATTTTGAGCGTTTATTTCTGGGACACCATGTATAGTTGACCGAAAGTATATTCGGTTTCGAGCCAGGTGGACATCTAATCCATGCAAAATATCGTCTTCCTCCAATAAATAGTTTTTGAGCTAATGCACCAATAGGCAAGCAAACAGACGGACAGACAGACAGACAGACGGAATTGAGAAAACATGTTATTGTCATCTCGGGACCCTGAAACGTGAAGATCTGAAGATAGATCAGAAGATAATTTTTCACGATTACAATACTTTCTTAACCTAAGGCAAGGGCAGTAAAAATGTATAGAAACAAAATGCAGCATTTTAAAAATTAAGGTCATTTAGGGTTTACTCAATTGGGCGAAGAAATCGACAATGTGATCATACGAAATAACTAATGTTAGGAAAAAAATGCGAGATAGATGAGTATAATGCTGGAAAATTATCTAAAAACCAAGAATGATACAACTATGACAACAATATTAGTTAGCACGAATATAGGAGGATATGGTACATCAAACCATAGAAACTACTAAACTACAAAGTTGTATGTGTGAATTAAAAATATAAAAGCTAATGGAAACATGAAG
This sequence comes from Agriotes lineatus, assembly GCA_940337035.1. Lineage (NCBI taxonomy): Eukaryota > Metazoa > Arthropoda > Insecta > Coleoptera > Elateridae > Agriotes > Agriotes lineatus. The sequence continues at coordinate 139,009 of CALNHX010003593.1, read as the reverse complement.
ATATCAAAATCAAATTTATAATTAGGAAATAAACATATAATTAAACTAAGAAAAGATGGAAAGGAAACGACAACTGAGAGAAAAATAATAAAAGTTGCCCAAGATTTTTATGCGAGTTTATACAAATCGCAAACTCAAAGAATAGAAGGAAAACGATCAAAAATAACGAACGTGGGCTAAGAAGAACTCCCTAGTGTAGTAGATGTAATTCGAAGAGTTTTCAAACACATAGCGAAGATAGTATTATCGGTGATCAAATTACAAATGGAGGAAAAGAACTTTTTCATTTGCCCAGATTGTTGTTTGATAAATGTGTCGAAGAAAAAAATACGCTTAATGATTGGAATAATGCAATAATAAATTTCTTACACAAAAAAGAAGACAAAACTAACATAAGAGATTACTGACCGATTAGTGTATTTACTTACAAACTATTTATAACATTATAGCAAACCGATTGACATACAAACCCCTAGAGCAGGCTAGATTTAGGAAGGGTTTTGGAAGTGCTAATCGTTTGGAATGCGTTAAACATTTAATCTAAACGTGCTGTGAATATAATCTTCCATTAACAATAGCGTTTACTAATTATGAAAAAGCTTTTGGCACGCTAGAGATACAAACAAATTTTAAAATACCGAATGATTGTTCAATTGATACCCGATGCCCATTGTAATTAAGTATATACCGGGTGGCCGATTTCAAAACTGAATATAGCAAGTTGTAATTTTTAGTAAACAAATTATTTAGATGTTCTCTGAATGATGTAATTTTTGACAGTGGTATATTATGGGATGCTTTATCGGATTTTTTCCACTGTCTCGGGTGTTTATCACACGACATTTCGGGAATTTTTGATCCACTTCCGTCCTCAGGTCAATAAACTCCTAGCAGCGCTGGTGGTTTAGTGGTGAGGGTGACTCGTAATCACAGTGATCAGTGGTCCCAGGTTCAAATCCCGGGGTAGGTACGAGTGTACGTGGAAAGACTTCTAAAAATCAGTCGTTCCAATCGTAACCAGGAGTTCATTCATCTGAGGACGGAAGTAAACCAAAAGCTCCCGAACGTCGTGTGATAAACACCCGAGGCAGTAGAAAAAGTCCGATAAAACATCTAACAAATTATTTGCCTCACGTAGTAGGTCTAAGCACTTTCAGCCTTTCCTTCTCCCTATAATTTAAAATTCTGAAAGCGGTCACCCGATATATTATATTAAAAAAATAAGCACCATAATGTTTTCAACATCAGAGGCACAGCAAGAACTCAGCAACAAACGTAACACTCAGTAATAATTACAAATTTGGTTACCAAATTAGTAGCACAACCTAGCTGCTTATACTTTAACGACTCCAAGTCGACTCTGAAATCAACAAAACAAGAGTACCTAATTAGAATAGAAAACGAGATAGAGAAAGTGCACACTTAAATTGCGATGTCAGAAAAATTCGCAATCAAATGCGATTGGTCATTAAGACACAAATATCTTAGGCAAATCGACCATACAAATCCGCGGTAGTGCGAGTGAGCTAGGAGATTATTCTTTCCCTCGTAAGTCACTATAAACTAGTTCTACACTAAGGCAAATGTTAATACGAAGTATACACGTGCGATGAAGGATTAAGGGGTTGGCCTTACCTGGTGGCGAAACTTTTACTTGATATTTGCCGGCTGGTAAATATCGGCCTTATTTGGCTAACTCACCAAGAAGGGTCGGGGTTCCAGCTACTCTAAAAAAGAAAACTAAGGGAGAGGGCGCCAGGTCTTTGACGTCGACAAATCCTTGGGTCGGACCTCCCCAAGGTATGGGATAAATCCAGCCAACCAAATAGCAAAAACCAATAACTTATAACACCGTTTATTTAACAATTGGTGTTATGTGCCAAACAATAACAATGACTAGACAGAGATGGACAGGTAAATCGACAATCAAAAGCAATCACAAATATACAATCAAATCAATAATAAAGCAATAATAAATATACACACAAATCAATAATCAACCTAAACACGTTAAAACGACAATGGGCACTGCATCAATATAAACACTAATACCATTTCATCCATAAAATAATTAAAAAAAACTAACTAAGCTGTAACCTACCGCGAACGAATTGCTACTCAATTGGCAACGCAGATACAAAGATTCGCACGCACCCTGTGAGGCAGAGTGCGGCAAAACAGAGCTATGCAAGCAAAAAGGCTAACTACAACCCCGAATGTTAGCTTGAACTTAAATATGACAGCTTCAAGATTTTGAAGGGTCGAAACCTCCTTACGGTTGTATGATCATACAGGGTCGAGGCGATTTCTATCATAAATGTATCATGCTTTTTATGACTGCTCAAACGACGGCTCAAATATGCTTCCGACAAAGTTAAAAAAAACAAACTGGAAAATCGCTTTACGAATATCCAAATTTTGAGCGTTAAATTACCGCGGGCGGTTTGCTAGTTACAACCTATTACCGAATGACGTTTATAAATCTAACCTCTGCAGCTGAATTTTTGAGGGCACTGATAAGTAGCGGCAGATCCCGTTGTTAAATACAGCTAAGCTGTAATCTGGGTAAATTTAAATGTCCTGAAAGGTTTAATAGCATATCTGAATATTACTTTACGTTACAGGGAGCCCAATTCAAAACAACATTTATCACATTTGCCGCAGGCCAAGCGTAAGTAAATCTAAACGTAGCTTTCAAAACCACGAATATCTAAAATCTCATTCCAAGAGCGTGGCCAATACAGCTGCCACAAAAATTTTATCTACAATTACATAAGGCGCAAGACGAATTGAACGATATGCCCTAATGCTACCTATACAATTAATTGGGTATCAGAAGTACTGAATGTAAAGCCTAATTAGGCGGTTAGTTCGCCATCATATATTGCAATGTATGCTCTCTAATGACTGGGTTTTAATTAATATTTAATTGTAAGTTAGAGCAAAATCCAATATGCACAGATCACTGATTTAATATTTTACTATGATCGAACTTTTGCCTGTTATCAATTTATTAGGCTGGTTAAAATGTGAGCTGTACTTATTTACTGCCCAAAATAAATGGTTATATGCCTTTTTAATATTTTATTTGCCTGCAATTAATTATAATAAAACGCTAGCTCAAGTAGAACAAGCTTCCTAACTCAGGTGGGTTCATAGTTGATTGAGAAACTACAAATTTTCTGCTACGGCTATGTTTACCGCATTTAGTTCCATTGCGCGGTAGCTAAATGTTTGCAATACGGTCAAAAAACCTACAAAATGGTTCGCGGGTGCAAGTCTGCGTTGTTGACGTTAAAAAATAGTGAAATTCTGAATATTCGAAAAGGTATTTATTCAAATTTTCGCGTTTTGGCGGTAATTATCAGCTTTTATTTCAGGCACTAATTTATTTCGTGACGTCAGAAGGGACGCCGACTCGAGCTCGCAATTGTTTTACCTTCGCAAAACCTCAAATTTGGAAAACCGCTTATTTTTCGAACTGAGCCTTCACTTTGGCCGTGGAAATGCTCGAATCCTCCTCAGTAAGGCCTCCTCTCATATGCAAGTCGAAATCCGACCGCTCCCTCTTATATTTAAGTAAATTTTGGGGTACCTTATAACGGCGGCTCCTCCAATGCTCGAAGACAAGTCTCTGGATATTTCTGCCCTGGAGCGGCTTTCCTCGCTGTTGAATCTGCCGGCAGCACTTCTGCAGTCCTGTCCTAAGTATCGCAATGTAGACCCCTGGCTCTGGGCCCTTATTTTGGCTGGAAGCAGTTATCGGAATCTTGAACTGGATCGGCTGGCGAAAATCCTCGGAGACGCTCTTGTAAAATTTTTATTTTTTTGGTGACGGAAACTTTCACAAACGATACGACTCAATCTCTGATATGCACGCAACAACCTGGTATACTTTTTGGCATGACAATGCTCATTTATTGCATTAAAAATATAATTAAAGTGAAGCACAATTTACACTATCAAGCTTAATTTAATTATTCATTTGTTCTCTTCCGTTATTAAAACAAAATAGAAACTATTGCTATGGTTACAATATAAACGGAAATAAGTTTTGGTTAATTTAAATACATTCTAGAAAAAATTTTGATAACATAGTTTTAAATTTTCAAATTTCTTACAAACTAAATATTGTCTGTTTCTTATATTTAAAAATCGTCTTTTTGCGCCACATACACAAACACGTTATATTATTTGCTCTTTTCACAACCTTTCAACGCACTGATTATTTTAAGAGTTCCTTGCTTCTCAAATGCTTTCTTCAAATTCTGTTGCCTGATTTTTTAATTGCTTTCTCATGTCCACATGCCTGGTTTTTCAGATTGCTCTTTCGCAATGTATTGTTATCTTATTCTGGATTCTTTACCTTTTTAGAATTCTCACCAATTTCACTGACTAGCTTTATTGAATTCTACGCTTCTTTTACTTGCTATGACAAACCTTTTTGTGATTATTAATTTCTTTCGGTTTGGCTATTTATTATGTACAGACCTATTATTTAATTTATTTGCAAGTCAACTTCGACCCCTGTAAAAACAAGCTTGCCATTTGCGTTCCTTACTTAATTACTTAATTACTTTACTACTATGCAGGTCCCGGGCGGTGTATCTTGTACAAGCGTCCACGTTCGATCAGCAGAGTTAAGCAACGCTCTTTCTGGTCAGAACTTGGATGGGAGTTCCACGGTTGCATCTCTCGGCGCCTCGTGATACGGCTGTCACGGAAATAGTTGGTCCCGGCTGTCATAATAACATCATGACAGTCGTTAGTGGGGTTGGAAGTCCCCATAATTGGCCTAACGGCTGTTGGATGAGTGCGATATAAATAAATAAATTAATCTCTTTACCAATGCATCTGTTATTTAAAATTTAAGTTTAGCATTGCAGTTATATAGAACACCCCAACTCTGTGCTTATTGAAATGTTCATTAATTTACACTGCTAGCAGAATCGAGTCGTGGGCCTAAGACCATTACAATATATACACATCCCAACTCAAATGTTTCGTACGATTCACACAGCTCCTCCGGGACACCTAGTGCGTCAAGGACGCCGGGAGCAGTAAAGGCGCCGGCTTCCACCAGAGAAGCGAGTAACTCATGGGGGACAGCGAACAGGCCGCAGGTAGGCGATGCAGGCACCAATTGCCCCAATACCAATAGAACCAATCTAGGTAAAAAAACTCATTTCCAGGGTGCAGTAAAATGTCTAAAAATACAAATTTTCCAGATTGATTACGGCGTTGAAGAAAGGAGACCGTAGGCAAATATCAACTACAAACCTGAAAGGAAGCGATTAAAACTTACACGACGCTAAACTTGCCAGGAAATGGCCGAAAAATTACCAAAAACAGCCCAATTCAGCTTATCAAAGTTCAAAAAATTTGAAAGTTGGCCAACAAAAAAAACCGAAAAATGCAGAGTGTGGCTTGAGCTAATAAACACAGAACAGTACCTTGTTCAAATTTAAGGTTGATGCTAGTAGGGTTGCGTATCCAGTTAGGAAAATTATTGTATTTTTACGAAATAAATGTAAATTGCCAAATCTGATTAATTATTTCAACTATCATATGTGAACGACAAAATGAGCGTAACACAGAAGAGAACGAGAAATAAAATAACATCGCCGCAGATGCGCGGAGATAATTGAATAATACTAGTTACCCATAAAAACGGATCCATAAAACACCTCGCGTGGCTGAAGGCTGTTCATAATCATTTCGGCGGCCCAATGATTGTACAAAGTTGAGCTTTTCAGACAGGGGCAAGCAAAATACATAAAACGGATGAATCAATTAATGGGCCATTAAAGCGTAACGTTTTTTACCCATAATAACGTCCACTACTGGACCAAGAGAAAGTGTATACAAAGAAGAAGTAGAATGTATGAACTAAAGATATTAAAGAAGAACGATAGAATAGGCAGCAAAACGTAGAATTTTGAGAAGTAATAAGTAGTGGTAAATAAAAAGCCACAATTAAACAGCATATATTCATTCTACGCTGTACAAAAGTACCCACATGCTGCGGAAAGCAGCTGAGGAAGAATGTGACCAGCTCCCAGAGGTAACGTGGATGGGTTGGTTTTGACGATTGGTTTCGAAAAATACAAACATACATATATTGAATGTGAAGGAAACTATATTGAATATCCTAAATAAGTGAAGTCGTTTTGCAAAAGTTTCCTAATGTCTTTTTTACAATTTATTGGAACTTTTAAATCTAAAATAATTACGAAATAAAAAACACTCTATTGTGTTATTAGGGAGGGAATTGCTTCATAATTGTCAAAATAAATAAATAGTAAACGAATAAAATATGTTGAAACAGCAATAACAGAAAGTTTTGCATCAGTCTCTGTCAAATAACAAACAAAACCTAACCTACTAACCTCGAATTTGACATAGACTGACAATACACTTCAATACTGCCAAACATGTAACACGAATCACAGACGCCTCTAATTATAAATGTATTTGATCACTCGGTACTTTACAAATTGTCACTACGACTTTTCAGTGCTGCCAATACAAAATGTATGTTTTTTCGATATTTATTGAGTCGTTGGATATACTTTTGTATGGCACGCGTTTGATATTACAAATAATTGACTCGAGAAATGACCCCTCTAGACCTGGCGGCATCAAAATCTCAACTTTTCTCTCGTTGCTTATTTGTAATATAACACACCATAAATAATTGTTATTTACTAGAAACATGATATTGTTCGTTTTCGTCGTAGATACAAAATTTGAAGAGCTACTCATAACTCCCTAAGGATTTTTCAAATGATTTTTCCCTCAATCGCATGGTAACCATGCAGCTACAAACAACGTTTTAGCAATCATATATTCAGCCAATCCTTGATGTTATTTACATATTCTTATTTTAAATGTACGTATGACATTTTAAAATGTCATATTATTCTTATTAATATGCTCGTAAATAAAGTATTGTATGTACCACTGCGGATATTCATGTTTCTTACCTTCGGATTACTTACAGACCTCGGGCCAGAGAATCTCGGTCTGTAACCATGTTAACCCCAGGGAAAAACCATGTTCATATCTCCCTTATTAAATAAATATCTATTTCAAGCATCATAAAAGTGACAACATTTGTGACTTAATTGTCAAAGTAAAAGTGTCACTTTATTTGATTAGGTATAAAAAGGGCTACTTTATCTGCCTAATCACATTTGAACAATATAAATTAATTATTATTTGTTATTTTCAGTCATAGAAACCATGGAAAAATGATTTCCAATGTATCACCATTCTACCTCAATCTTGATTTTTCACATTACTAGTACTAAATTATTGTTTTCCAATTTTGTTCTGCTATTATTTTATCCACAAAAATTACAAATGTCTTATAAATTATAACTCACGTGTGAGCTATGACTTATACTTCAATGTTGGTAGCAGTCAGTCTGAGTCAAAATGGAGGTTGAAGCTTAGGTTTTACGTCAATCTGTGTGAAATAACAAGCAAAACTTAACCCGCTAACCTCGAATTTGGCATACACTTCAGTCACAGAATAATACAGAATGGCCTGTCGGCTTAAAATTCAGTTAGTTTTTTCTTTGCGCATGCGCGAGTTCTGGTGGTGTGCAGTCAGCTGTTTTCCATATTTTACACGTGTACGTGTGGCGGTCAATGACCCCTTATAAGAACGTTATGTTTTTTTGTGCAAGTGGTTTTAAAATATTAATTTAATATGAGTGCACAGAAAACATCTATTGGTGGCACATGGTGTACTGCGCATTTCTATATAAATTGCATGGAATTTAAACGTACAGATTATTTCTGTTCAGTTTAAAATTTAGGCACATAATTTTGAATTTACCGCCTCTGCACACCACTAGGATCATGGCGGACAATTTCAAGGTCACAAAAATTGAGTATGCTGACATCAAAAGCGCCGACACAGAGAGGCCATTCTGATTTAGGGTATTATTCTGTGCTTCAGTACTGCCCAACATATAATATGAGTCACAGGCGGCTATTATTTATATATTAATTTTATTTTTAACCGTCATAAAAGTGACAACCTTTGTAACTTAATTGTCAAAGTAAAACTGTCACTTTATTTGATTAAGCATACAAAGTTGTACTCGTACTTTATCTGCTAATCATAAAAATTACAAAATCAAACATTTGAAGAATATAATTTAATTATTATTTTCGTTCATAGTAATCATGGAACAATGATTTTCAATGTATCACGATTCTGCCTAAATTTTGATTTTTCACATTACTAATAAGTTATTGTTTTCTAATTTTGTTCTACTATTATTTTATCCAACACCTTCTTATTGTGACGCTTGATTATGCCCATTTCAGTTGTTAAATTGTCATAAGTTACACGTGTCTTATAAATCATAACTCAGGTGTGCGCTATGACTGATAACTTAGTGTTAACACTGTCTATGTCAAAATCAAGGTTGCAGGTTAGGTTTTACGTTAGCCTGTGTCAAATAGCAAACAAAACCTAACCGGCGAACCTCGAATTTGGCATAGACTGACAGTGCCATCAAGAATACAATCTCTACTTTAGCACACTCGCAATGAATTTTCGCTATGACTTTTCACAGCTGTCAACACAAAATTTATGTTTTTTGTATTTATTGTATTTCTTTCGTGACGAATATGCTATATTCCACGCCTATACAATAAATAGCTATTATTTGTATTAAAACTGTGTACACTGTGTAGATCTGTTTAACACATCAATCAGAAGCCTGTTGCATTCTGTTTTAGGACCGGTTCTACAATACAGTATACAGGATGATTTATAACGGGCGAACCAAACTTCAAAAGTTTGTTGGGGAGGTCATTTTGAATAGAAAATGTCATGAACATAGGTCGGATTCCATTTAGTTATATAACTACAAGAGATCAAAGTTGTATTAATGTCGCAGTACATTCATACGTTTAATATCAAGTAGACAGCGATTACACAAACAAAATAGATGAAATTTGCATAAAACTAATTATTTGTTACAACAAATGCTCAAAATGTGCCCCTTTAGCTGGAATGCAAGCCTGTCATCGTCGAACCAGAGAATCGTATACACGAAAAATTACATGATTATTATTACGAACTTCATTTGATGCATTGTTAATTCTTTCAAGTAATTGTCCACGAGTGTTTATTTTAGCAATGTACACCAGCTGCTTTAAATGTCCCCAAAGATAATAATCCAAATGATTTAAATCGGGAGATCTTGGTGGCCAAGCAATGGGACCTTCACGTCACGTCACATCGACCAAGATATATCACATTTAACCATGAAGTTTGCTTCTCTTCCATAATGAGGTACCACATGCGATGTCGAATATGAAGTGTTTTCTAACACCTTATAAAGTTTATTCTCGAGAAAACTTGCGTATTAGTCTGCATTTCAGCGATCATCCAAAACGTGGATTTCAAGCAGTTGATTGTTGAAAATACGAGCCCAAACATTCACTCTAAAACGTTGCTGCGTCCACCATTATTACCCACAGTTGTTGTCCCGGTCTCTCGTAGTCTTTGAAATGTACGAATAAATACTCTTCTAGAAGGCTGACGTCTATTTTGATATCTACGTTGGCATTGGATAGTCGCACGGCGAGTATTGCCATTGGAATATCCATAAACAAAAACGATATCTGCATATTCAGCTGTACTAAAACCTTCCATTTTGGAACAATTAACTTACTTGAATCAGGCTCTTTCTAACTTTGGAATCAAGTTCAACAAATAAATTAATTTAAAATGACACAATTATCAATATTTTGTTTAATCGCTGTTAATTTGATATTAAGAATTTATTGATATTGTGAATTTAGGCAACTAAATGGAATACGACCTATGTTTATATGACATTTTCTACTCTAAATGACCTCCCTAACAAACTGTTGAAGTTTGGTCCGCCCGTTATTAATCACCTTGTATACCTAGAATAAGTTAATTGTCATAGTTTCCATTGTTACAGATATCGTTTCTAGGGTATTTATTCCCCGGATAACTTTATTCTTGGTTTGTAATAGGGCACTTGATGTTAATTTGACGTATTTGTCCTTTCCAGGGTACGGACAGATCGTTGTCCTTTCTCACTTTAAAGCACTTTAGAGTGAGAGGGAACAACCATCAGGGTACGGACAGAGTATTGTCACCTCTCACTCAAGTACTTTAGAGTAAAAGAAAACAACGATGTGTTCGTATCCTGGAAAGGACAAATACGTCAAATTGACATCAACGCACCCTAGTTTGTAGAACTGGCTCTAAGTGTTTTGTGAAATACAAGCCTAAATAGTATTTTACAGTAGAAGTCCGTTAGGATAGCCGTTACGGCCTAGCCAGAGAGTTTGTGAGAAGAGCTCGAAGAGCGAGTCAAATAATACTGGCGAGGCAGTAAAGGCCCTAACGGACGTGTATTGTACAATAGCTTTGTAATGCCTACATACAATTCGGTCATACCTATCCTTTTAAATTTATTTTCATCAAAACGCTAGATTTGTGTAATAACGTTTTAGAATGATTGAGAGTGCGTAGAACGTTGCAACTGTTGTTTATAAATGTCATTTATTTGTATTTCCAGTTTTGTGTATGGCTGTAGGCAGGTGACAAACGTCACTTTGACGTTTGGCACACAATTTAGCAGGCCGTGGTCTTTACGGACACTTTTTATGGCCGGGCCGTAAATAGGTTGTTTACGTAGTAGTAAACAGTCCTTAAAGAAATATTTAACAAGTAGGTATTACAAAAACTGATTTTCACATTTTGCAATGATATCTGTTTATTATTTCAGTCTTTTTGTTTCTCCAACTTAATTCAGAACATCAAGAAGAAATAATCTGTCACTTTATCAGATCAAGGAGCAAGATGAATAAACATATTTGGCAATTCCTATTTCTATAGAACAACAGAAATGGATGTTAAGAACTCACCTAATGTGTAGCATCTAGGAAAATTAACAGTTGCAACTCCAGGCTCACAATGCCAGTGCAATTGCTGCAGTAATAAATTTAATCCTTCTTTCGAAGTAAATAAGGAGCGACAAAAACGATTCATGATTTGATGAGTATTCACACGGTGATGCCAGTCAGTGGACTCTCGACGCATATTCCAATAAAAGTCAACAGGTTGATTTTGTAGCATACGTGACATGATGGTTTTCTCGCATTTTAAAGTGTATGCAGTTTGAGACTCCCAATCTTGTTTAGCGGGAAGGTTGGTACACACATCTTCTAAACTTTGAGGAGGATTACTTTCTTTAACTGGCTTCTGTTTTGCAGCTGCATTTGAATATTCATATTTTTCTATCCACCCCCTATTAAGCATCTGATGACGGAGTGTTTGCCAGCCACCTCAAACATAAATAATTTCCATTTTAAATGATTTCGAAGTTTATTAATTTAATAAAGACATGCACACATTATAATGCAACCTAAGTATTAGCAGCTCAATTACCTTTGATAGTGAATGTTTTATGGTCTCGAATAGCATCATCGACGATATGACGAAGCTGAGTCAGTCTTTCAGAGGAAATGGTGCATCGAATCTTGCTTTCAGTTGAACTACTAGTGCGCCGAACATTTTCACTTAAATTTTGTTTAGATCCTGAACTAGTCGGAGGAGGAGCACTTGCTACTAATGGCGTTTTGGTCACAGAATCGTTGGTCTTCTCAGCATTTCTAGGGCTGGCTGTAGTATTCTGCATGGTTTGACATCTTTTATGGCAGTGCGTCAAAATGGCAGTGTTAGTATTATTGTTCCTGGGCAACAGCTTTTTAGTATTGCCCAGGGTCCTTGGTCAGTTATTCATTACTGAATTAATATTTGTAGATGCCATTTTACCATGTCAAAGCACTCAGCAATCAAGTCTTTCTGAAATAATTTTTGTAATAAAATATATGTTTCTACTATTGCTACAGCATTCTAGAATTGTCTTTACTGATTGTAAAATGCACATTCTTAATAATTTATTTTATTTTCTATTCATCACAACATTGTTTCTTTAGACAGTGCATATAATTTATCAACAAAGATATTTCCGCTAAGCTGCATGTATGATACATTTATAATTGTATTTATCTATAGTATAATGCATCATTATATAAGCTATCGAATAATAATACTATTCAATTAGTAACTAACAAATAAGATAATATACATTATAAATGGTGGAATAATGTTTGGCAAATATTACCCACATGCGTGTATTTATAAAACGAGAATACAGACTTAGTAAATGACCATAAATTAGATATTAAGCAAAAAAGGTACTTACATATCTAAATACTCGATTCGACTTTAAAAATTATTGCGATGTAGTATTGTAGATGGTTACTGTAAATTCAGCTTTGAACTTAATTTTAGCGATAAATATTTAAGATTGGAATTAGAATGTCTATGTGTTTTTATAATATTTAATTTTTAATCTAATATAGTTAAAGAATTTTGTAAGATGTAGAAAATTCCTTGTCAAGATTTAAACATAACTTTACTCATGGCAATAATAGTTGCTGTCGCTTTCCTTATAAAACAAACATATCAAAAGCAATTAGAAGTGTTACATACAATATGACCCCACATTATTTAATTAAGTTTCTTCTCATTTTTAGCTCACGTTATAGGTAATTTACGAGTTTTTCTTATATAGCCTTTACTTTCTCCTTACTACTAGCGTACAGGTTTTTATCAACGATATAGACTTCAAAATTAGATTCTAGTTCTAATACTTGCAATGAGAAAATAGGTTTACATGCTTGTTTCTTTTTGTTACTTTAAATATCTTCAATGTTTGAATATAAGAAAATATTGCATTTACGTTTTCAAAGCTTATTGCACTCCATTATTACTTAAAATAATATGCTTCTTCTTTCTCTTAGTATAGGCTGATATTAAGCACACAAAATATGACCACTAAAGGTGCTTGTATGATGGCCGGAGAGCGTACGGTGTAACCTATGTGAAATTGCCACTTCCCGTCGAAAAAATCAATTTCCAAATTTGACTTCTCATTGTGTACAACTTCGAAATTTTATATAAATAAATGACCGAAAAGGAAAGTAAATCATCGTAAAAACAGTATCAACCAGTAAGATTATTATTTGTTAATTGAAAGGTGGTATAAATTCAATTAATGTTAGAAAAGTAATTTGTTGGGATAATAGGGTAGGCTGGCAACAAACAAGAGTTAATTGTGGAAGGACAAACATCGTGATTTGAAACAGGAGGTAGAGAGCGTAATTGGAGGGGCCCTGTGTTGAATGTAGCAAGGTTGCTGTGCTGTTAAGATATAAAAAGGGACCAGAATCCTGAACTTTGCGTAACTAATTGGAAAGTATAGTGTGTACAAGTATGCAGTAACGTTTCTTTAGTTTTTGTTTTATAAATGAGATTGGTTTGAGTAAGGGAAGGATAAAAGAATTATAGAAGAAATATCTAATTGGCCAACAAATATAAAAAAATAGAAGAACTCTGAAATAAGAAATCGTGAATGAGTAAAATGAAACATCACAATTAGTTAATAATGTTTAATATAGTATGATCAAAACTTATTTTTATCTAACATGGCTATGGAATAGTTCCTAATTTATGAATGCAATTATAACTCCCTTAAAAATCAAATATCGAGTTTGACATTTAAGTAGGTATAAATGTAGTTGCAATTATAAATTAGGAAGTATTCCGTAGCCATAGTAGATGAAATTTATTTTTAATCATACTTTACTTTTTCATATAGTATCATAATAGTATTTATTAGCATTATATATTCACGTTACATAAAACACTTATTTCCCACTTCTATAATTACCATCTCATTTACTTGAAATGTTGTCATCTACATTTTATTACATAGTCTCTTACTACAGTACAATTTCTATAATATGCATGCGAAAACATTGAAGCAAGGAGATCAGTAATACGAGGTCTGGCTATTAAATAACGAGACTGATTATGAAAAAGAGTTTTATTTTAAAAATTATTCTATAATCGAATGCTCCCCTTCAATGTACTCCCCTCCCCGCGCCACACACCATTACATTCGTTTTTCCATTGGTCAAAGCAATGCTGGAAGTCTTCTTTTGTAAGAGCATTTAGGAGCTCCGCCGATTTTCGCTTCACCTCTTCCATCGACTCGAACCGGGTTCCTTTCAAGGCAGACTTGATCTTCGGAAACAGAAAAAAGTCACATGGTGCTAAATCAGGCGAGTACGGCGCGTGTTCAAGAACTGGAGTGCCTCTAGCGGCTAAATAACGCTAATAAAATCTGTTGACGGACGAGCTTTTGGTCAGGGGTCAAATTTTTTGGGACCAACTTCGCACAGACTTTCTTCATGTTCAATTTGTCATGTAACATTTTTCTGACAGTTGCTTTATCGGCGTTTACAGTCTCAGCAATCATCCGAATGCTCATACGACGATCTCCGCTCACAATTTCATTGATTTTGATCACTGTTTGCGGAGTTGAAACAGAGATAGGTCGACCTGGACGTTGGTCATCTTCGGTGCTCTCTCGGCCTTGAGAAAACCGCTTATACCATTGGAAAACGAGCGCACGAGATAGAGAATTCTCACCATAGGCCTCTTTCAACAACTTATAGCACTCAGTCGGAGTTTTTTTAATTTAACGAGACATTTCACATTGATCCGTTGCTCGTGTTTTTCGCCACACATTGTTATCGGCACGAGAGAAAAACACGTACGTTTCTAACCTCTATAGAAAAAATACTACTACAACGAAAAAACCGTGTTTTCGTACCGGAATAGTAGACGCTTCCAGCTATCCAACGCTGCATTCGTCCCCCCCCCCCCCCCCTTCCCCCTTTAGAACGCCTTCTGCGAGCGCAGTCTCGTTATTTAATAGCCAGACCTCGTAGACTATATTTGGAGAAGATGGTACTATGTAATATAAGACAATCTAAAATTCTAAAAAAAGCTACGAGATTTAAAAGATCTACTGGGAGAGCTTTGCGAAAACATATATAGAAAATGGTAAGAAATAGAGAACTAGACATAACTGGCACAGTGCAATCGATCGAATAAGAAATAAATAATGGAAAGATTACTTTAAACAATTACAAAGAAGACGAAACATGCATAACATAAAAAGAAATAAAATAAACAATTTCGTGCTACAGAACGACGACGTTGACGCAGCCTGGAACAAACTAAAGACAACATATAATAATAATCAGCGGAAGCAATACGGAGAGAAAAATATATACCAAATAAATACCACCAAGCAAAAGAAGCAGAGCACCATAGTTCCATGGGGAAGTAAAAGAAATCACTAAAAAAAGACAAATTCCTGCAAACAGTACAAAAATACCAGAAGAGAAGATCGGGTTATAAATACCTACAAGAAAAATGAAAGCAAACAACAAAATAAGCAAAAAAGAATTCTACTGGAAGAATTGTATGAACGAGAGGGGAAGCGACATGACGAAGTATAAAAATCATTTATGAAAAATGGTAAGAAACAGAAAACTAGACATAACTGGCACAGTGCAATCAATCGAATAAGAAACAAATAATAGAAAGATTACTTTAAACAATTAGAAAGAAGACGAAACATGCATAACATAAAAAGAAATATAATAAACAATTTTGTGCTAATTTCCTGCAAACAGTACAAAAATACCAGAAGAGAAGATCGAGTTATAAATAAATTCAACAAGAACTCTGTGTCCGCGTGTTCACCAATTTCAGAGGTAGTTTGGAGAAGACGGTGCTCACGGGAGGGCAACACCTCGACGGCATAATTTTCCACAAATAAATTTCCACAGTTTGTAGTTAAATTAAAAAATAAAAATTGTTTAAATAAACCTAACACTTAATAAGTTATGATGTTTTTAAACATATGGTAAAAACATTTTAGGACACCCTGTATTAACATAGCCTACGGAGC
This sequence comes from Agriotes lineatus, assembly GCA_940337035.1. Classification (NCBI taxonomy): domain Eukaryota; kingdom Metazoa; phylum Arthropoda; class Insecta; order Coleoptera; family Elateridae; genus Agriotes; species Agriotes lineatus. The sequence continues at coordinate 123,107 of CALNHX010003593.1, read as the reverse complement.
GGTGGCACGTACACTGGCTTGCAAAAAAAAATCGGATATACTTTAAAAGCCAAGTACTTTTACTTAGACCCTAATTATTTGCTACTGATGCTCTTACATACCATCAGTTCTTTAACTTGAAACGATAAGATTTTTTTAGTTTTCTGTCTGTCTTGGTATTTGACTTTTTTGAAACCAATGAAAAAATACAGATCGAGTTAATACAACGAAAAGTAGGTGTACGCCATTTTTTTGCAAGCCAGTGTATAGATAGAGCATGTTCATTTGTTCATTTAGTTATGACAAAAACAAAACCTTTTGAATCTGACAATATTCTAAATTGTTTCGATTTCTTTTATGAACTTAAAAAATAATAACAATTTTATGATATTTTACATTTTCATCTTGATTCTATTATAATTGCTTCTAAAAATATTTGAATATGAACAGTTACGGGCAAAAAAATGGGATAGTTACATCTGTTTTCGCGATTATTCCACCCTTTCTCACTGCATTTACGAGCCCATAATCACATCATTTGGCCCATTTAAGAGAGCGGCTGGTAGAGTGCTTGCGCCAGCAGTAGGCAGGTAGCGAGTTCGAGCCCCACACCCGTACAGTGGAAACATCGAAAGCTCTCCAGCCATCATACGAACACCTTTGGTGGTCGTGACCCCTATGAGGGCATTCTTCCCTAATTGAAGGGGGTTAGGCTAGCCACCTACCCCGGCCGCGGCATAAGATAGCTTATAAAACCGCACTCAATGTGTGGGAAATAACAGCCTAAATTAAGAGGAAGAAGAAGAAGAAGATTTTTTCTGATATATTTATTTTGTACCCACAAAAGAAAATCTTTTTGGTCAATATTCTTACATCATAATTCCCCAAGGATCCATTCTAAAGCGTTATGCTCTCTCTAGTCGCAATCAATGATGTAGTAAGCAATATCACTCCCCGTGTTAAAACAAATATATTTGCAGACGATCTAATTATTTATTGTAAAGGCAAAAATTTTACATCGATAGGAAATCTTCTACAAAAAACTATTGACGATCTACTGACATGGTCGCGCACATCAGGCTTTAAATTTTCTACAGCAAAAAACGAAATGCATACATTTCCATCGGATTAACAGAATAAATAACAATCCAATTTTACAACTCAATAACACCCCTATAAATTATGTCAATGAAATAAAGATTCTAGGAATAATCTTTGACAAAGAACTCTCTTGGGTAACACATTTCAAAAACTTAAAGAATCAATGCATCAGAAGACTAAACATTATCAGAGCGATATCTAACACAAACTGGGGAGCTGACTCAGCCATCCTTTTTAATTTATACAAAGCCACAATAAGATCAAAAATTGATTATGGTTCTATAGCATATGCGTCATCAAAATGTTATATTCTGAAACTACTTGATCCGATCCGTAATACAGGAATAAGATTATCAAGAGGAGCTTTTTGAACTAGCCCATCTGTCAGCATCTTGGCCGGGAGAACCATCATTAGAATTAAGAAGAAACCAACTATTATTATCTTATGCGGCAAAAATAAGCTCCCATCCAGAAAACGTACATAACATGGTATTTTCAAATCGTTTTCTCACCTTGTTCCAATCCAAACCTAAGCTACCCTTATCGTTTTATCAAAGATTAAATAACCTAATAATTAACACAGACGTGAATTTTAGTCAGGTTATGCAACAAAAATTGAGTGACATCACATTGGATCTTAAAGCAACCAATATTGATTGACACCCTCAAACAATTCAACAAAGATACAATAAATCATGAAATTATAAAAGCCCACTACTGCGAACTCCTTTGTAACTACCCTCAACACCATGAAATCTTTACTGATGCATCTAAGAGAACTTGGGCCGCAATAGTGACACCATCGGGATATTATACATACAGATTACAACATATCAGTGTTTTTACGGGAGAAGCATGGGCGGTTCTCCAGGGACTTAAATATATAGATGACAGTAATTATCAAACATTTTGAATTCTAACAGACTCTTTAAGTGTAATTTATACATTAAAATAAACTTCGCTATCACACTGCTACGTCCAAGAGATTTTAGAACCAAAGTCCATTTTTTTCTATAATAATTTTCTAGGTCAACTTTCTAGGGGATAAGTTGCATTCTTGCAGGGTCCCTAGTTTTAATAATGTTGGTACATAGATTTTAGGTTTTTTTCCACTAAAAAATGATTTGTCATTTTGACAGATATGTCATAATAGTGGGTAAAACGAACAGCCTAGTAATAGTAAAATATTGCAAATTTATTAATTATTAAACTTAAAATATTTGAAAATAAACATAGTGAACGTTTGATTCCATGTAAAAAAATGAAATTTGTCAAGAGTTCAAATTAAGAAACTTTGACATTCAAAATTTGACACAAAACCATAATTTTTTAAAAAGTTCTACCAACACGAGGTATAAAAATTTCCTAGCGTTTTACTCACATATCTACCAACATTGTAACACTTTGACAGTTATTATAGAAAAAAAAACGTACTTTATACTCAAATATTCATAGCTCTGGGAAATCCGTCGTCATTATATGGATTCCGTCCCATATAGGAATACCTGGAAATGAATTATCGGATAAATGTGCAAAAGATGCAATATACTCTCGCCAATCAATAATAAATGATAAAATTCCACATCAGATCTGAAAACTATGTGCATATTCTACAATGCTAAAAAATGGCAAGAATCTTGGGATCATATAGAAAATAATAAATTGCGCGCAATAAAATTTCAAGTGATTTCATGGCAAGATCAACACCATTTAACCAGAAGAGAAAAACTCGCTTTGACTCGAATTAGAATCGGCCATACGAGGTTAACCCATGCTTAACTTCTCCAGAAGCAAGCCGCTCCGATGTGTGAAACATGCAACATCAGAATCACAGTTGCCCATATTATCACAGAATGCCCAAAATACTCAAATGAGAGAACTAAATATCACATCCCCAACTCTGTGGAACAGAGCCAGTAGATATAGAGAGTACCGCCATTCTTTGATCCGTGAAAATGCCGCCATCGTCGCCATTTTTGTTCCCATCAGCAATGACTGATTGAGTTATGTCTAAATTTTTACTTGAAATTGGCAAGACTGTAAGTCTATGTAAAATTCGAGGTTATCAGGTTATGTTTTCCATCAGTTTTTTGTCAAATAACAAACAAAACCTAACCTACTAACCTCGAATTTGACATAGACTTACAGTCTTGCCAATTTTAAGTAAAATTTCGGATTGCCAATAAGTGTCAGGTTGACGGAATTGTGTTACAAAACCTCAAAGTGACGCATATGACAAAGGAACAAACATGGCGGACGTGGCGGTACTCTCTATATCTACTGGCTCTGCTGTGGAAGAGGCTTTGAACAATAACGAAAAATCGGAAACTAACCTGATAAAATTTTTAACACACAGTGGCTTAATAAAACTCGTCTAATGATCTGTGTTAACAATACAGTGATAACGATATAGTGACATTAATACAGTAATGCGCCAACCAAAGTGTTAATAGCTATCAAAGCCACCACAACGTGCTCATGGCCCAAGCTGTCCAAGCGCGATAATTAATAGAAGAAGAAGAAAATTACAAAAAATAGTCGGGAAACACTAACTTAAAAATAAATTATTGATTCATTTCATTTGGCCCATATGATCAAAATATAATTTCTTTCACCTTAGCATGTTTTGGTTGAAGTGAAACAAGCTGTTTGTTGTTTAATAACATATAGAGAGTCGGGTGTGTGTATTCTTTTTGCAAAAATGGTATGTGGTAAAGCTATTGTCAATTTGTTGAATTTTGGTCAATCCTGTGCCAAAATTTACAAACAATTGCAATTATCGTATTAAGCTCGGTACTGACTTGAGCCTTTTATAATAAACCAAGTCCGTTATTTGCGTATTGGCCGTGTGTCGTTCACGACTTTTCGTAATACAGATTTATATATTTTAAAAATAATGTAATAAACATAATTTAAAAATCACATAATCCTTAACGGCCGGTGGCTGCTGTAATTATTAACGGTCGGCGGCCGTTATGAGTGACTTTGTTATTTAAAGATCGCGTGGTGCTTAACGGCCGTCATTATGATCCTTAACGGCCGACGGCTGTTATGAATTTTCTTTTATGCGTTTGTTTAGTTCAATTAAAATACAATAACGGTATAGTATTACGAAATAGTTATGTATGCTACAAGTGAATAAAGAGGCATTTTATCAATAAGGGGAAAACTTTAACTCACGAGGCAAATCCGAGTAGGATAATTTCCCCGAATGGATAAAATCTCTTTATTCACGTGTGGCATATCAATTTTTTTCCAATACCTACATTTAGTTATAAGTTTTGAAATTGAATAAATAATTTCATATAAATATCATGCTACCTGTTTTTGTACTAGTTACCAAAATAGCACGTATTTAGTTTGTTAGTTGCTATGGATTATGAACTATTTTATTCACCAACGAATAAAGTAGCATTTTATTCACACTCATCGTTAAAATGTTACTTTACCGTGGAGATTGTAGTAGATAAAATACAGCTTTACAAGTAGGTATTGGAAAAAATACTATAACACAAATTTGTGTCAGTATCGGAATAGTAGCCGTATTACACAACAAGCCGCAAAAGTTACATATATATCTTGCTAGTGACTTAAAACACGAGCGTACGATATATTTTTGCGCACGTTATGTATACTATTTTCCTACGACCACAAAAAATAATTTTTTGCAATTTAATGAATGAAAAATTTATTGTAACAACTGAAAATGGCAGTAGATTGTCAGTAGTTTTTAGGTTAAAATAGAATATTTAGTTCACTGTATTACTGCGAGCCGATTATAGTTTTCGGGTACGAAAGGTGCAAGATCTCTAAGAGATCTTGTGTAAGGTGGACATATTTCAAAGAGATATAATTTTTATAGTTTGGTACCCTTATGGGTTTGCACAAGCCACCTACATTTTAAATCATCGTTCTTAAATTAATAGAAGGTGTTTGGGTAATAAGTTGTTGCACACACTGTATACAAAGTTGACAGTTCCAACCGGTATGCGTTCTTAGAGTTTTAAATTATTAGTTTGGCCGAGCTCGGCAGCTCATTTAGGCATTCTGGCTACAGATCTAAAAGTTGTGAGTTCGATTCCCGGTCCCGGTGAGGTTTTTAAAAAAATTAAAAATGTGCATGAGGACCTCTACAGAATTCCATTATTAGGAAGTGATGTAAAACTGTGCCTCCCATGTTACTACGATGTGTAGTAGGTAAAAGATCTCTTAGTATGGGCAATACATTCTAGTAGGAATTTGACCATATGGCCACAGACGTGTTTAAGGTACCTGGCACTCCGCATACTTAGATCTTGTCCATAACAAACAAAATTATTAGTTTGAGGTCTTCTACACGCACTATAAGTAAAGTTCTTTCGATTTTGGGATACCCTGTATAAATAACACCAACACTATTATATACAGGGTGTTAAAAAATAAATGACAAATATTTCAAGGATTTAGTACAATCAAAAACACGCCTATGTCTGTATCAATCCGGGCTAGAAACGCATTAAGTTGGCGAGAAGTTAACCTTTTTTCGCCTTTTTAATGAAAAACTAATTACCTTTCAACTTCAAGCAGTAATATCTTCCAACCGGACATTTTATTTCTGTGGGATTCGAATCTACAACTCATACTTCTGTAAATTTTCGCACAAAAGATGAAAGCGCTTTACCACCAAGCTAGTTTTTAAAGAGAGAGAGAGAGATCAGATGAGTTCAGAAAAATTTCAAACATTTTTTGACGTAAAAGATTAACACATTAGTTTATTTTATTTTAAAAAGTGATTTTTGTTAGTCTCTAGTGAATGCCACTTTAAATGAAAAACAAGGAAACGTCAACACTCAAAAATTTCGCTGTAATAGTTATTTACATGGCAAGCGTACAGCGTTTTATTTCCGCTTGCTGAAAATATTAATGATAATTAAAGGATGTGTTTATTAGAAAACAAGTGCTTGTAAAGTTGCCATGACAACATTTTACAGGTACCGTGTCTGTAAAGACTCATTTACCGAGTCAGTTTAGATGACAGTAACACTTTACACGTGTTTGTAAAGACTCATTTACCAAGTCAGTTGAGAGTACAGTGAACGACCTTTTAACAATTCAAAAGGAAATAAAAGATATAATGCCCAAAGGGCGCAAAGAAAAAAGTTAGTGTCATACCACAATTTAAGGAATTACTCTTTTAAAAGCCGAGAGTAGGTAAAAGTCTACATTTTAGAGAAATTAAACAATAAACATGTGGCCAGTATTAAAAAAATGTGTTTGAAATTTTCTAAATAAAACAAATATATCAGTAATTTCAATTTAATCGTAATTTCTAGAATGAATTTGTTAGTAAACCATTCAGGAAGTTAGAGTTTTCAAAATATCGCATCGCAAAGCTTTACACTTTTAGGAAAAGCTGTGCGATAGCCCCCAGATTCAACTTCAGAATACAATTCAAGTTTTATAACGTTTTTTGGAAATCCTGGAATTGAACAATTTTTCTTTGCGAATAGAGTTTTTGAAATCCATGTTTAATATTTAGATTATTAAAGTTTAATCTTGTCTTACTAATAATAGCAATCGTTTTTATTTCTTGCAAAGGTTTAGTATACATATAAGCATATTAGTAATTCCAATTTGATAGAATTTGTTGCTCCATTCGCTTATCATGGACACACCTTGCACAGAATTGCATCCCCGCGACATTACAGCTTTTATTTAAATGGGGTAGTTCAACGGTTTCGAAACGACTTCATATTTTTCTCCAATAAAGAAATCATTTTATTAAAACAGTAATTATTCTTATCCCCTTGTCCGTTGTGTAATTTTGCAACAATTTTAAAATCTATCAGTTACATGGCAATAAGTGCAAATTTACATTTTTATGTTATCGGAAAGAGAAATATTTTATACAAGTCCCTAAAGTTAATCCCTTAAATAAAAAGTAAGCTAGATAGCTTAGATAGGCTGTTATATTTATTTCTTATTTTACTGCTATATTGCAGGTTTTATAATGTGGGGTTGCTGAATTAAGCAGGAGATTTCTTAGTTGACATGTTGTGCAAAGGCAGTGTAATAGCCGGCCTAACATACACTTTGAATACAAAACATAAACCAATGCTACTTCTATAATCATTATTTCTAACAACAACAATAAGTACTTAGGGTAAGCTACCTCACCAATTTCCCCATTGCTCTGTCTAGAACAGCACTAATTAGTACTTGCTGGTACCATGGTTAATGTAGCACTGATAACATAGGCATGGATTGAGGATTGATTCAGTAACCTATATAGAACTCTAACCCACATTCTGATGAAGGCCTTCGTGCTCGGCACTAGGAGATACCGAGAAATTGCATTAAGGGATGTCCACAATACAAACGTGCGGATGCCCCCCTTTCTATTTGACGTCATATCCGTCGCGCGCATTGGCGTTAATTGCTGGTGTCATGGAATTTTGTCTTCTTAGGTGTATTATAATATGCTAACCAATAGAACGATCTCCGACATTTTGTAGTGCACGCTATTTACAACGAACTTATTTAAGTATCTGCATAAATACCTGAACGTAAGGATTGAGCGCTGGTTAATTATTAGGCTAGGTACTTATTATTACATTTCTCGTAGTGATAACAGTTTTTAATAGAAACTAATATTATTTTTTAACAATCTTTATTTTAGGATTTTTGTGGACATATTTTTTAGTGTATGCATACCAACTTACTACTATCCTACATATTTAATTACAGAAAAATATTTATGCGATAATCTTCATTATCATGATATGCTTTATCAGACTTTTTCCACTGTTTCAGGTGTTTATCACACGACGTTTCTGGAGTTTTTGATCTACTCCCGTCATCATCATCATCATGTTGTTAATAAGTATAATTAACATCTTTTCTGGGATTGTTCTTTTGCCATATCCGCAATGATACATAATTTTCAGATATTTGTTAAATAATTCTTTCCATTTTTGCACTGGTAAACATTTTAAAATTGAATTCAAATGTATTGAGTTTTTATGTCATTTTTTTATCGTCTAGTAATGTTGATCCGCTAACCTAGAGATTCTCAACCTTTTTGTTTCTCGTGGTTCTCTTGAGAATCTACCTTCAAAGACTCTTCAGCAGCAATATATCTAGGCACTAGTTCTATAGGGTGTTTTTGGAAATCCACGTAATAATTTAACCATTGACAGAGCTCACCAAGCTGAACAACTTTTCTATTTATCGTTTTTCGTTTAATCGAATATTTTTGCAATCATTTATACTTCCTACATTTGACAACCAGTTCAGTAAGCATGTAAGTTAAATGTGAATGACGAAACTACACTAAAACTGCAGAGTTCTTGTAGCACAAAAACACGCGGTCAATAACTTACCTATCTCAGGTAAGACCTCTGAACTGCCCATCTTAACTAGGAAGCTCCTTCTAAACAATAATATTACTAGTTATTTCCTTTTCACCAGGTTGAAAGTTTTCTCGTAGTCTACAAATAATATACAGGTTGAGAAATGTAATTAAAGGTGTTTCTCTATTAATTGTATAATTGAGAATATAAAATAAGGTATTTTTTCTGACACCATATTGCAATTCTTCTAATAGGCGCTCTGAGGTATGATTGAGATATTCTAAGAAATAATTTTACCAAACATTTTGTATCTGTGTTCAATAAGATTATCTATCAAGGATATTTGATTCTGGAATTACGAATACTTTTGTTTTATACGTTTGTAGTTCTGCTTTGCAAATTTATTTGTCAGCGGTTACCTTTTTTTCATGCTCTGATATTTTATGATCCAAGTGAAAATCTTATTTTAGATTGTGTAATAAATTGTTACACCTTCAAATATGCTGCAACGAAACAGCAAAGCTTATTCTATGTTACCCCATTGCGTTCTTTGCCGCTGTAGTAGCTCAGAGCCAGGGTTCATTTGTGAACTATACCCAAAGTAAAAAACTATACATTAAGTTTATACAGGACATGTTAATTATTTAAATGTATTTTACAATTGGTAGCATTAAACTAAAATCGGTAACTCCTCAGTCCATCAACGTTAAAACCCATTCGATCTTGAGGTCACCGAGCGGCCGTTATCTCCGGTAGGTGGCGTTGCAATGGCTGGTCTTGATGTCAGAGCTGTAATACCAACAAATAACCGGCTTTGTTCTGTAAACAAACAAGGGTTTATTGCAATATGAAATATTAGGGTTAAGGAGAGAACTAGCTTACGTAAGTTTAAACGCTCTCTTTCAGTTTACTTGCGTATCACGAAAAATGCTTTATTTCGGGGACAGTTCAAAATTTTCTGGTAGACACCGCGATATGATTTGATGTCGTTGTTGGTCTCGATTCTCGGCTTTTTAGTTTCCCTGCAGCTACTGCTGCCGAATTACAGGTGGATTATGTATATGAAGGAGCTCTTCGGAAAAGTTTGCCTCGTGTACCAAATCAGCTATAAGGCGTTATCAAGAGTTTTAGAAGCTATAATTACGCATTGCACTAAATCAGCGCTGGTGCGTAATCGAGTCAGGCTTCTATTTGAACTGGATTTTTCGGGAATGGGAGAAGATTTGCGCTCTTTAAAGCGATCTCTGGCCGGAATTTGTAGGGCTGTCAGCCCCCCCCCCCTCCTTCCTAGGGCTGACGCTTTTTCACCTGGAGAAACCGGGACTCCAACACTCTTCTCTGGTTGAATTTTCACTCTTTTTCATGGTCTCGAGTCTCCCTCTATCGAGGAAACTTGCTGGGGGAAGCGAAATGGGAGAAAATAGGAATGCATCATGAGTGGGACGTGCATAGAGTAGCGCATTTAGTCCCTACCAGAATCATGCAACGCACAAAGAACTGATGCCTGAATTAAATGGGGGGGGGGGGGTGGAACACATCTGTTTTCGTTTCTATCGTTAAAGGTCAATTTAAATATGTAGTAATTGCAGAATAATTTTTCCTAGGAACGGAACTAAGGGGTTGAATCAGGTAATTTAAACAAAATAATGCTTGCAATACTTTTACAACATCTGAAAAACTTTCTGGGACAATAAATTCCTCAAGAACTAAAGAAATTTGTGAGAGATAAAAATATGCGGAAGCAAATACTGAATGTTCAACACGTAATAGAAAAAGTGACGGAATCTATATCTGCTGTTGCATAATTCTTTTCATAACCCATACATTACATATTAAAATATTGTAAGGGGATATTTCGTCGGAATGCTGCCCCACATGTCACCTTGTAATCATCAGTGCTTACACCAAATCCTATAAAATACTTATTGCCAAATAATCTATAGCAGATTGCAAAATTAATGAAGAAATAAAAAAAAATGCTGTTGCATAATAAACCGGTACTGTTATGAACGCGTCACAAGGTTTTTGTAGTTAAGGTGACGCACCAAACAAAAAATAATACGTTATAAATAAATTTTGTAACGTACGCACGCGTTTTATTCAGTGCTCCTTACTCAAGATGTAAAGCTACATAAATTCAGATATTACTTACATATCAATTAGATACGAATAATCTTAATAGTACTTACGACCAATACAAGCTCGCGCCACCCCAGGAAAGCTATGGCAGCGCTTGGCTGAAATGGAAAAGCTAAAATCCCCCCTCGATGGATGTCAAATCGGGTGTTTTGATTACTCAAAAATCTACGCACCGCAGCGTTATGTAACAAGGATTGTATTACAGTCGGGACAGAGGGGATGGATACTTCCAACATCGAGAGATACACAAGTTTACATGGAGTCAACCAACGAGACAAATAAAATCTATTATAGATTATATTATTACAAGGCAGACCACTCAAATGAAAATACAGGATGTAAAAGTATACCGAGGCGCAGAATGCGGAACTGACCACTTTTTGTTAAAAGCGACAATGTACCTGCTACACAAAAAAGCAAAAAATAAAGCAAAAGTTAATGACGACACAGAAGAAACTGGAAGATTATTAGACAAGAAGTACAACCTCAAATCCCTTAATACAGAATCAACAAGTTTTCTATACAAAGTAAGGTTGTCTTCAAAATTACCATTTGTATTAACAGGTACAGCAACACAAGAGTACGACAAATTTAAAAATGCTATTCATGCAGCCGCATACGAAGCCTTAGGAGAAGAAACGAAACATACAAAAAATACCAAAGAATACTGGTGGAATGAGGACTTAGAAAAGTTAACCACGAAAAAAAGAAACTTATATAATTTATGGCTAACCACAAACGACCCCCAAGACAGAAAAGCATATCAAAGAAAACGTAGTGAAGTGAAACAAGAAATACAAAAAGCAAAGAATGATGAATGGGAAAAAAGATGCGATAAAATAGAACAATACATAGGACGTACTCAAACGAAAGAATCCTGGAACACTATCAAAAATGTAAGAAAAGATGAAAGAAGTAAATATACAAATATGATAAGTATAGACCAATGGCAAAAATACTTTGCCAAGATATTAAAAGAGGATAGAAAGGAATATCAACAACAGAATACGGTACATCAAACACCAAGAGACCACATTGCTGAAATAACCATGGAAGAAGTACAACAAGCCGTAAAAGAAATGAAAAACGGAAAATCTGCCGGTCCAGGAGGTATTCCTGCTGAATTAATTAAACACGCAACTATAAAGACACATGAAATCCTTACTTACATATTTAACAGATGTCTTATTGAACATGATCCCCTACCTGAAGACTGGAAAATAGGATACTTGACACCTATACATAAAAAAGGATCAAGAAATGAGTGCGAAAATTATAGGGGCATCAGCGTGCTGGCAACTGTAGGAAGACTGTACGGGCGCATTATAAGAAAAAGAATAGAACAAGAAATAACAATAGGAGAAGAGCAGAGCGGATTTACGGCCGGACGTTCATGCATTGATAATATATTCACGATAAAACAAATAACAGAAAAGAGAAAACTGAAAAATTTAGAAACACATCTAATATTTATCGACTTGCAAAAAGCTTTTGATACTATTCCTGTCAAAAAACTTTTGGAAATCCTTCATAAAACTAATATAAACAAACACTACATATACACTATCCGAGAAATTTATAAAGACCAAAAAAATATTATTAAGATTGGAAATAAACTGTCAACACAATTTACCACCAACAAGGGAGTACGTCAAGGATGCTGCCTATCTCCTACGTTGTTTAAAATGTATATCGAAAACATATTAATAAATTGGAAAAACCAATGTAAATACATGGGCATTCCAATAAATGAGGATTACATATACTCTTTGTTATTTGCCGATGACCAGGTAATCCTGGCTGGAGACGAACATGATATCATAACTCTATAATAAAGCAGAACACGTCCCAAGGTCAAATAAATCAACTCCTGGTCTATGTGCAGTTAGGTATTGAGGGCGTGGTCTTGATATTTTCTAAGAGCCAGTAATATGGAAGGAGAGAACAATTAATGCTCTTGTTAGGGCCTACACACATTTTTTACATTACACAGGAATGTTTGTACTATGTACACATAAATATTAAATCTGCAAATAACCTAAATTCGGAGCTTTGTACAAAAATATGGTTATAAACTTTTTGCAAGTGGACTTTACTACCTCTAGGAAGAAAAGGCGTCGTGCATCACGTGACCACAATTCGAGGTTGGAGGTAATTGTGGGCGTTGTCTTGATATTAGCAGCGTTGCCAGACCTGGTACAATTCTACGAATCTGGTACATTCTGAAACCGTTACTGCAAAAGTATATTTTTTAAAATATTTCTGGTACATTTTCATCCTCATTTATTAGATTAGACGAAACTGTCAAAAATAAATTAGCAGATCAGCCAGGCAAAGCGGAATTGGCAGACAAAATACGTCTTATTTATTTCGTACAGTATCCTCACTTAATAATACAGTATCCTCATTTAATACTAAGAAACTGGAAACTGCAAGTAAAGCAAGAGAAAAATTTTTCGCAGAAGTGTATTATAAATAAACATTAATACTACAAACATAGTGTTTAGTGTTATGTTGTTTTCCGTTAATTATTGTACAATATTTTGAGAACGTCTGACAACACTGTTACTACACGCACAAGGAGGCTGTGACATCATCATTGTTGTTGACGCCATTAGCTGCTTTCTCGTTTACGTGCAATTTGTTTGCGTTATTAAACTGTAAAAGGCTTTACGCAAAACTTCCCTCGTCGTTTGTCGTTTACGTTTGTGATGGCAGAATATTGTTACGGTGGGTACAAGACGTGTGCATCGCCTTTGTGCAATAACAGTGCAATCGTAAATGCAGAAGTTTGCTATTTTCGGTTCCCAAAAGACTGGCGAAGGTAAGTTGTTATATTGGAGCGTTATTATATAGTACTATAACGGCAAGAGGAGCTTCGTTATAATTACATTAAATTTAGAAATAAAACACATGTCTGTATGTGATGAAGTCAAAAGCCAAACTGTTTATTTATATTTTGTAACTAAGTAATGGTTGTTAAGGTTGCATGTATGCATGCATGTATGTGCATATGCTACATTACACCCCCCGCAAAAAGTAGTTTTTGCTTGCTACAGAGAAAAGCTATATATAATTTTGAAGAAATTATATTTAGCTACAAAAACTCTATAGATCTTTTCCACAATCCTTAAGGCTAATTACAATAGGTATGTATGTACAGTTCAAATATTATATATTTTATTAGCCTGTGGCGGCGCAGCGGCGGTGAAGCATGACCTGAAAAAAATCGAGAAAAAAAGGCAGCACAAGGCAAAAAAACAGAACCTACAACAAACAAATATTAGACAAATAGTCAAAAAAATGTCAAAAGGTTGGCCAGGAAATGATTCAATTATCATAAATTGGTCATCATTCCCCGAGCTGAAGCGTTTTGACAAAAAGGAAGCAGAAGCCAAACAAATTCCACACCAGTCACACACAAACACATGAATCGACGCCGGCCAGACTACCATCCGCATGCAGCGGGAGTTGGGCAACACATTATAGAGTTATCTCCAACCCCGAGCTACACCACGGACGCAGCCACCAACGTTCAACACAGGCGCACACATATAACTGACAGAGAACTTAGCTTCGGTATGACAGTGACAGGTCAGTAGCATGTTCCAGGAAATCCTGAAGGAAGGGGGTCAAAGGTATAGCTGGTTGCAGTTTCTTTGACGTGTCTTCAAGTAGGATGCGTCTGGGGTTGCTTGAATGAGATGTCTCTGCAAGGTTTGTTGTCTCGGGGGCTGTTCAGGTCGGCTGCTGCTCGCGGCTTGTATTGGATCCATAACGAGGGAGTTCTTCAGATGGTTGTTAAGTTGTTTAAAATCGGGGTCACCAAGTTATAACGGCAAGAGGAGCTTCGTTATAATTACATTAAATTTAGAAATAAAACACATGTCTGTATGTGATGAAGTCAAAAGCCAAACTGTTTATTTATATTTTGTAACTAAGTAATGGTTGTTAAGGTTGCATGTATGCATGCATGTATGTGCATATGCTACAGTACCTTTGTATATTTATTTATGTATGCACGTATATAAATCCCGGAAACACTAAAAAAGGCTATTTTTTAAGATGTTTAATCTGGATTAAAAACTGCGGGTTGGAAGAATCCAAAGAAACTTCCTGTATAAATTGGTACGATTATAGACTGTGTAGCGCACATTTTGAAGAATCAATGTTCTCCAGTCTGCTTAAAAATCGCCTGAAGAAAACAGCAATTCCAACATTGTTTGGTGATTTAAATTCAGGTTTGTACATATTCAATACTGTTATATATCGTTTACCATAATAAACAATTAGCAAATTGACCATCGATTTATCGTTTAATACAAAATAATTTTAGGTGCTTTATGTCGATTGTTAATCACATCATATTTTACAGGTGCGTTATTTGATACGAATGCAACACCTTCTTTTCTTAGATCGTCTAATCCTGCAAATGTTTCTGCAGGGTTCGAACCCCTACCATCAACATCTACGGCCGAGGTTTCTAAACATGTGAGTTGTTCTTCAGGTAATAACGAATAGTCATAAAATATTGTTGTTTGTTAATCACATAATATTTTACAGGTGCGTTATTTGAAACGAATACAACACCTACTATTCTTAGATCTTCTAATCCTGCAAATGTTTTTGCACGTTTCGAACCCCTGCCATCAACATCTACTGCCGAGGTTTGTAAACATTTGTATGTAAAGCCTCTATGACACGACGCTACATTTTACGCATTTTATAAAAAAAATATTAAGCATTGTTTCATACAGAAAATTGACTGCTACATTTTGCGCTGACTTTTCATGTAGAGTCGTGTGCAAATAAATCTGGGACAATGGTTTTTTTTTATATGTAAATTGAGTTAAGATTTGAAGCATATCTCCATGGATTTCCTGCTATCAGAAAGAGTTACTTTAAATTTTGACACGTAAATGAAAATGTAGGTCTTTCTGGTAGCAGAAAATCCATGGAGATATTCTTCTATTCTCAATTCAACCTACATATGAAAAAACCATTGTCCCAGATTTATTTGCATACGACTGTACATTATTTAGAAGTTGTTCTACATTTTCTGGTAAATATGCGTGTAAAAATGTGCAGAAGTATCGTAATCAAACTAAACTGCAGAGCATGACGCGAAATGAAAACATAACCTGCATTTTATTAGCATTGTTTAACTTCCTGATTAATAATTAATACATAGCAGCTGGCTGAGGTTAATGTTAAAACATGTTAAGGACGAATTAGCAGCTATTTACAGTTGAAACGCCTTCCTGCGGTGAAAGAACTGGTCAAAATTGTGAGGTAGAAATATATTTCAGCACTTAGTGCCTTCTTCAGTCTACATATATAAACAGGTTAAAAAAACAACACGTTAAAATCTTGCATATTTATAAAAAGACAGTTTTTACGGTGAAAATATCATTTTCCTCCTTACTTATGTATTAAAATCGTTGATTAAGAAAACACAAAGAGGCGACTGCTAAAAAGGGATGATTATCTGGTGTTTTAATTAAAGATCAAAAGGAAAATTCTAGGAGTTTAAGAACGAGGACTATTTATCAGGCACCATGTTGACGAAATTCAGTGAAAAAGTGTAGATAATAAAATTAATTAATTACTATGCACATCTACAGTTATTTAGTAAAATAATTTTAAAAATTCGTTATGATTGTAAAACAGTGTGTCTCCATTTTGGTTTTCGTAAAACAGGCAAAAATTAACTAAATGTAGCTTTGATTTATGGGGAATTTAATTCAGAAACATAGTAATTAAAAGCAAAAGTTTTTGTTAGTACGTCTTGCAATACAAAGTTTCGTGCAGCGACATTCGTGATTAATGTGATACTCTAAACCTAGCCTCAGAAAATAGCTAACAAACATGTTTGGCTAATTATAAGATCTCTGTAAACGGAAGTTGTGTCAGTGGATCACACCAGATTTTTTTTGACGAGTTAATTGTAAAACATTTGCAAAGTTGGTAGCACTAATTGCCAAATAACTAATTTCGCGTTTATTTTGCTGTCAAATTCTATATGCGGAAGTATATGAGATTTTATTTTATTAATTTATTGTCAGTAATAATACCACGAGGCGACTGAATTATCAAAAATACTTCTGCTTTCTCACGAAACGGGTTGCTTAGAAACATCACGAGCCGAAGGGCGAGTGGTGTTTCTACAAAGCAATCCGTTGAGTTTGTAAGCAAAAGTATTTGATAATTCTTAAAGTCGTCGAGTGAGTATTTGATTAAATTATACCATGAATATCAATAAGGGAATTACACTAAAAATGTATTTTTCGACGACTGACATCGAAATTAGATTTTTCTCACTGTCATTTGACAACAGAAAGTTGACATTTGCCGCTGAGCGTGCGTTTTCATCACTTTGCTGCTCGCCGAGCGTTTTGGGTTTCCGTGTGAACAAAATAGGTAGCCACGTTCGAATGTTTCCTTGAAAATGCCCATCATTTGTTGAAATAATCGCGTCACATGTCATAGACTGCGCGAGTAATGTTAACTTGATTGTCATTTAATTTTTGCGATAAAATGAAATCTGACATTTTCCTTTAATAATATGCTCAGTCATCGAAAAAATAGTATGTATGTTCCGAGCTAAAAGTGCGCTTGCCGCTTTTGCATGATTGCTGGTTTCGACTTCGTCTCAACCAGCAATATTCATGCGCAAGCGGCAAGAATGCACTTTCAGCTCTTAACATACAATATACAATTAATGCGTATCCTAAAAAATTTGTTGGAAATGGCATGACATTGACAGCTGACAGCTCAAAATTGAAAACACCAAAACGATAACACCACAGTGTTTTCACTTATTAATACGTGGCCTGAATAGGGATTTTGTGCATTATGAATGGTATAATCACATATAATCTCATAAGAGCATTAATTCTTTCTGGAAATTTTTTCATATTAATTTGGACGTTGTTGAAATGCACGAAAAGTAAAAAATAATTTCCGGATATGAATTAATGCTCGAATGCAGATTCGGTAAGAAAATCGTAACGACACAAACCCTCACAGTTAGGTTGGTCTACCTATAGGATAGTATCTATTACTAATAAAATTGTGGCTTTCGATAGCCTAAATCTGTCTATAAATTCCATATCATCCCACATTTCCAAATGAATTCTATTACACGAAATACTTTTGGTCTACGAGACATTTCAATAATACGTAGTATATTTCATTACGAGTCTGGAAAAATCCATTTCTGGGTGTATCATAATCATAATCATAATCATAATCATCATAATCATCATAATCATCATAACTCTATAATAAAGCAGAACACTTCCCAAGGTCAAACACATCAACTCCTGGTCTATGCGTAGTTAGGTATTGTGGGCGTGGTCTTGATATTAGCAGCGTTGCCAGACCTGGTACAATTCTACGAATCTGGTACATTTTGAAACCGTTTCTACAAATTTATTTCGTACAGTGTAAATCTGGCAACAGGGCTAAAATCGTCGTGTTGACAGCTGGCCTTTAGTTTACGAAGAAGGAAACCCTCATTTCTGTTGTAGAAAAGTGAGTATTCGTTATTATATTTTCCATTTTAATTGTGTGTGCTTTTGTGTGACATAACCTAAGATTTGCATGGAAATTTTATCTGGCAAAAACAGAGGCAATCAATGCGTTTCGCACTGCACAATTTTCATAATTATCAATCCTATTAAACAATGACTGCTTTTCTGCCTGTGAAATTCGTGGTGTTAAAGAGAATAGGTAAGTTTTAAAAATCTTGTATTGTACGACGCCACCGATGAACTACTGTTCCTAGAGTCAGTAATCTTTGAGGGAGGCGCGAACAGCTGATCGTTTAGATTAAAATTACCTTAAAACGTTGCCAGACCTTTATTATTTGGCTTCAACAGCTTTTGGCGCCAAATTATTTTGAGTTTGCTTTTAATCGTGAACAATCGTTAAACAAACGCCATATCTACCTAACAGCATTTACACCGAAGGAAATTATGTATTAATCCCCGCTTCGTCAACCGTTCAATACATTTTAGTTTGACCCTAACCGCAACACCTGCAAGAATCACGGATATGGTTTAGTGTCAAAATGTTATCTTCATTCACAAAACAGTTGGAGCTAGAACACCTCTATTCGACATTGATGTTAGGACCACGATAAACATGCAAACTAAAACGAATTAGACCCCAAATTGCTGTACAAGTAAACAAAGGTCTGGCAATAGTGTAAGGTATTTGACATGTTAGCGATCCCTCCCTCCAAGATTACTGACTCTAGGAACAGTAGTTCATCGGTGGCGTCGTACAATACAGGATTACCGTAAACAATAAGTTGTAAGCTAAAATATTTATCTGGCATTGAAATTAAAACTCAAGTTAGTTATTTTAATTTATGTTGAATAGAATTAGTTCTGTAGTTCTGGTGCTATTATTATTGTTGTTTTGTTGTTAGTGCTGGACGTGAAAGTTACGGTGACTCAGCCATAGGATATGTGCAGCTCCGACCAGAGGGTGAATTGTGCACCGTTAAATGCAGAATTTGTCCTGAACACCGAGTGAGAGCGAAAAACTATAATGTGGTGTTACAAGTAAATGAAAAGCAGCGTAAAGTAGAGAAGGTGGAATGTTTGGACTGCGCTGCATCAGCTGGTAATTTAATAATAATCTGTTATTAATCTGTTTTAAAATTTAAAAAAAAAATTTTTACAGGTGGATGCTGTAGCAGTACTTATGTGGATGCATAGGAGGAGCGAAGAACCCGCAACTGTCAAAAGTGGGCACATCGCTAAAATTTTTGACTGTGGCAGAATTTGGGGGTATACCCGTTGAAGAAGATCAGGGTAACTTTTATCAGGAGGCAATGCGTTTAGGAGTACAAAACAAAGCAGCTGGCGAAATATTTAAACTGTTTAAAGAACCCAAGTATAGCTGCCTGGATTTGTACGGTTTATTATTAAAATTTGTTAGCAGTGGTGGAGCCCTATATGATGATTTCATCACCTTCACCAAGCAGCACATGAATGAAGATTTGTGCAAGGAAGCTGCATATTGTACCCTAATGCAAGCCGAAGACAGTTTGTGGCATCGTTTACGATATGGGAGGATAACCGCCTCGAAATTATACCGTGTGTCCACAGGAGTACGCACCATAGAGATAGGATAATGCTAATAGAATATAAATATCAACCAGTGCTATGACCACCGTCCCTTTTCTTGTACCATTTATAACAGTATTGTTTCATACAGTGGCGAGTCAGAAGCCAGAAAACAACGTTTTAGCGTGCTGGCGATCACATCATTAGCCGATATTTCTATTCTATTTGGTTATCCCTATGGTGCGTCCTCCTGTGGACACACGGTATAATGCTGCACATTGCAAAACTGAATGTGGCTCATTTGTGCAACAGGTAATTGGAGTTACAAAACTGAGGGATACCAAAGCAATGGAAAGGGGTAGACGATTAGAAAAGCAGGTATTACAAATTGTCGAAAAAAATATGAAGACCAAATTAAGTTCTGTGGGAATTGTACTTTCAAAGAACCACCCTATTTTCGGAGCTTCACCAGATGCAGTGAGTGAGAATTTCGTTGTCGAAGTGAAGTGCCCCTCTACAGACAAAGCAGTGTTAAACTATATAACATCACAAAATAAAGTTACGGCCAAGTATAGAGCTCAAATACAAATGCAAATGCATTTTTTAAATAAATCGTATTGCATTTTTGCTGTTGCAGATGCTAACTTTGAAAAAAACCAAAAAGTTAATTTTATTTCTGTGGGCTATGATGCAAATTACATTAAACAAACAATGTTAGAAGCTGAGAACTTTTGGAAAAAAAATATTTTTCCTATTTTATTAGCATCTGCGAACAAATAACTGCATTTTTAATTTTTATTGTTAGGGATAAGCGTGTAACTATTTTTAAGTAATATTTAATATTTTTCCCGCTGCTGATCTTGTAAGTCAGTGATACAGCCTTAGTAACAAAACGTGTAAGTCGGTGATTATATTTGTTTGCTGCTTTTTCTTGACAACGGAACTTAATACTATTATTAAGTTCTTAGGATAATAAAATTAGCAAAGCAAGATGCAGATTTAGACGTTTTGTTTCTAAATTGCAAGTGTTTATGTGACATGTGACACTCATAGGTAACACGACTCACAAAAATTAATCCTGGTGACAGGTGACAAACCAAACGATTTTTTCAGAAATCTAGGAAAATTTCGATAAGCAGCGGGAAAAATATAATAAGATAACTCGGAATGTATCGCCTATTAACATTTTCGGCAGGCAACAAGCCGCGACTTCGTCTTGGCTTGTACTTGCCTACCCCAAATGTTAATAGGTCCTTACATTCCTTGTGACTTAAATAGCTATTTAGAAT
Organism: Agriotes lineatus; assembly: GCA_940337035.1. Lineage (NCBI taxonomy): Eukaryota > Metazoa > Arthropoda > Insecta > Coleoptera > Elateridae > Agriotes > Agriotes lineatus. Next base: position 102,188 of record CALNHX010003593.1, on the reverse strand, counting down.
TGTAATATATTGTAATAAATGTAAAATTTTACAGTGTCACTGCAAGTTATTATAATTGTGTTTCAGTGTTGAATGTACCAACTTTAATTTTGTTTACAATAAACAAAAAAGCGTTGTTTTCTATTTCTGTTAATACATATAATAGGTAAACATATATTTTTGGTGTGTGACATGATGTAAAAATATTCTGTGGCTGAAAAAACCACTTATTATAATTTTGATTTCTAAAATGTTCTAAAATTTGATTGAAAAATCATTTTTTTTCTAAAAAATGTAAATTCCAAAACATTCAAATTTTTTAGTGTGATCCTTCTACTTGTCATTAATCCATTTGAGTTATGATATAGCTACTGCATTGATTATAATGTGTAAAATTCTATGTACAATACAGATTACATACTTAATAAATAAAACTATGTTTTAAAGGTACCTAATAATTTATTTAATTAAAGCAGTTTGCATATTTATAAATGCACAAGCAATAACAATCATATGATCAGTGTATTTAAGCAGGTTTGTGTTGAGACACGAATGGGGTTTTAATATTTTAAATTCTCGTAATCTTCGAATTACACGTTCAATATGAATTCGTAGACTCGCTATTGATTTAGTTTTTAACACATCAGCTTTTGAGCTTCTTATATTTTTATCTACACTAGGCGGTCGTATTAATGAACATCCCTTTTCTACCAGCATACTTTGACCAAAATTATTTAAAAAGATATTTTTGTCAACTACACGGAAAAATTGCATGTTTAACACATTGGAAAATTCCATGCTCACGTAAAACTTTTACATTTGCTGGAAAACTCTCACTTTTCTTAACTTGTAGAGCAATCTACTATTAATTCACTAGCGATTTAAGAAGAAAATTAACTCGCTAGCATATAAACATTATAAACAGTTACTTATGGTTGCTATTATAAAGATAATAATAATAATGCCAGTTTAAAATGCCAAAGAAATAATAATTAATCGAGTTATTTAACAATATCAGTAACGGCGTAACTGGAGACTTGAGTTCCCGCATTTATATTTTTATGGCGCTCAACGGCTTAAACCTGAAAAGAAACACAGATTGCAGGCAGCTGAAAATTATTTCGGTGGAGCAAATAATTCTCACATATAATCTCATAAGTCACAAGAGCATTAATTCTTTCCGGATTTGTTTTTGACTGCGTTCCAACAGCGTCATATTAATTAGGACGCCTTCCAGGGGCAAGCGTTTCCTTTACAGAGACTTTCCATTTGAAAATATATTTTTTGGAACTTTTCCTTACTGCCAATCTCTAGCGTGCTTTTAAAACTTTCTTTAGTGCAACAAAAGTTATTAAATTCGTCCTACATTTTAAATGCGGCATATGCCGCGGGGTTTAAGCTAGTCAGTATATAATACAGAGTAAGAAACGACGAAATAAGAGATAGATTAGGTATATCAGCAAGTGAAGTGATCTGGAAGACGAGAACTGGAGGTAAGAACAGAAGAGGAAGGCTTAGAAAGACTTGGAATGAGGACGTTAGAGGAATCCTGGAAGTAAAGGGAATCGGATGGGAACAAACTAAAGAAAGGGCTAGAGATAGGACAGAATGGAAAGACTTCTTAGCGACCTTTAAGCAATACAGTGGCACAAACAGTTAAATGTTGTATTTATGAATACAGGGTGTTTAAAAACTGCACGGAAAAAATATAAGGGTGTTATTCTGCATCAAAAAATAAGAGAAAAACTCTAATAAACGTATGTCCTAATATCATTTATCACGATATCCTTGATCAAAGAATTAAAGATAGCAATTCGTTTTTAAAAGTTAGATTTAGTAGGCTGGTGTTTTGTTTTCATTATCTGTTTGTTTTACTTACAACTGTCAAAATTATTATGAGTGACTCAGAAGAACGATAAGAAGAACATAAGTTATACGAGAAAAACTTGAAATAATTTATTTTGGAACGCATGCTTATAATTTTTTACTTTTTACTATAGAACAACGCTCACATATTGTATGTAGACAAAAAACATGTGTTGGAACAGAACACTAGCCTACCTACGTTTGAAAAACGGATTGCCATCGTTAATTCTTTGATTAAGAATATATCTGGAATAGACGATTTTAGGAGATAAGTTTATTAGAGTTTTTTTCCTATTTTGGATGCAGAATAATGCCCTTATATTTGTTCCGTGCAATTTTGAAACACCTTCTATATACCTCGACACCTTCGGGTAAAAGAGGTTTAACGATTGTGTTGTGTTGTGTTAGGTTATGTTATGTAAAAAAGAACACGCATACTATGAGAAAGCATGTACTCTAAAACGACGAAGCACCGAGTTAAGAAATGAATTTCAAAACATGCGCAAGAAATTCGATCTACTAGAAGCTATGGAAAGCAAGTACGAATAGATGGAACGTGAAAAACGAAGGAAAAATCTCATGATGACAGGAATGAGCACTAATGCAAAGAGAGGGGAAGAATTGAAATCCGCAATCTTCTTAACAGGCAATCGAGAACTGCAAATAAAAATCGAAACAGCTACAAAAATTGGATCACATCACTATATAATCAAAATAATATGCATGGACGAAAAAATCCAGATACTCAAAAATGCTTCCGAAATCTGACGATACTGACGAAACAAGAAAGAGACGTTCAAAGTAAAATTAAGAAAATAGCCAAAGAAGATAGAATAACAGAAAAAACGGTGAAAATCGGGTAGCAAAAACTGATAACGAACGAACAAGTTTGGCAGTGGTGTTTGAAAGACAATCTTGTATTGAACAGCATCTCCATCGCTGGTATTGACGATAGCAGTGCAAGGACGTAACAACCACGGATATAAGAGTACATCCATGCAAGACGGAAACGGCCAGAAACCAGAACATGATAACGGAAACTATAATGAAAAGGATGGACAACCGAGATTTTAGTAGGAATAAAAAATATATCTATCCCTAGGGATGTGGAACGTAAGAGGTACTTACAGAGAAGGCCCTTTCAAGAGACAAATCAAAAGGAGAGTAACATAACTGATATTGGGGACTACATATTTTTCAAGAGAGAGAGCGATAGAGCAATTTTTGATACAGGGTTATAGTACTTAAATAAAAATAATAAGTGCGGAGAAAACACAGCTAAATATTATTAAGAACTTTGTACAAGAGTACACCAAGTTAGGACATCAAAATCGTTGTTGGAGATTTCAAAGCTAAAGCGGGAAAAAGGAGCATTTACAAACCAAGCTTATGCAAATTAGTAGACATCAACATAGTAACGGCAACGAAAAAAAAACTAGAATTTGCTACCGAAGAGAATTTGAAAATTATGAGCACTCACTTTCAGCATAAAGAGATACATTTAGACACCTGGAGAGCTCCTGAAAATAGGACAATACACCGGATAGATCACATTTTAGAACAAGTCAAGCAGACAGCTAATTGAAAATGTAAGAAGTTATAGATGTGCTTCTGGTGATAGCGATCACTACATGGTAGGAACGAAACTGAGTAAAACCAAATCAAGCAGAGTAAAAAGAGAATTAGGTATGATATTTGCCAAAAAATGCATACAAGACGAATTAACTCAAGAATATAGAAATAAACTACAAAGATCAATAAATAAAACAAAAGGGACCTATGTTAACATAGACAATGAGAATATTGAAAGTTTCATTACCGACTCAGCTAGAATAATGAGATAAAAGACGAAAGAAAACGCACATCGCGATTGGTTTGACGAATAATGTAAGAATATACTGAGAAAAAGGACAATACCTACATCAAAAATCAAAATTTTCAAAAAATAAATGTAACATATAGGTATAAATAAATCGCAGTTAAAAGAAATAGAAAAAATTACAACAGGGGATGTACTTAACAAACAGAAATATTAGGAATAAGCCAGCAAAATGAATATAAAAGTGAATATAGTCAAGAAAGAATAAACAAATTAGAAAGCAGTGCAGATTTTGTTACGGTATTAATTCATCATATCGACATAGGTCGTATTGATTGTTCAAAAACGGGTACAAACTACAGGGTTCGCTGGCTTTACTAAAAAGAACACAGATCTTAATGTGCTGGAGCAGATTTTGTTGCTCCGGTTACTCGCACTTAACTCAGTCGGGAAGCCGTGGTTCGAAAGCTCAAAGAAAAAACCGGCGGCACTTACCCTGATGGATTGCTTAACAGAAAAAGAAATGCCTGAGAGCCACTTGGTTCTGATTAGGGGTGGCTGACGTGTCTAGAACCAAGAACAATACACGTAGCCTATGTAGAAGTCCTCCAAGTACCTTGCTGAACGCCTCCGCCTGTTGTTCACCAAGCCTCCTCCGAGTAGCCGGGTGACCTTGTCGTTAAATCACTTACCTTCAAGGCCACCGTCACTAAAGAATAACAAAAGAACACTGAATGGCCCTGGGCTTGGGGCTTGCTTATCAAAAAGGCGTACTTTCAGCTTTACATTGCAAATTACGCTCGGCCTTTGCCACACTGGATTAATTAATGACCCAGAAGGGGTTCAGAACTCAACAAATAATCAAATTGACTTTAATGGGTTTATTATTTAAAAAATTAAGGTTTACACAAATCTTTACATTGATAATAATCACCCGGAGGTGAATTCAAGCTTAGTAAAAAGAAAAGGCACGCCCTACATAAATATATAAAAGGGGATCCCAAACAAAGTTACCTTATTGTCTAAATAGGTTGCTACACACTGGACAAAACGAAATAGATAACAGGGGTGAAGCCCCTGGTTAACAACAAACAAATCAAATCATGAGCTTAAGCTTTAAGTGAACGGGCGCAATATTTACGAACTCCCGGAAAACACATAACAAATATAGTCGCACCTTAATTAGGCACAAGAACACAATTGGTGTAATACATAGCTCCTACCTGGTAGCTGTAAGCACGTCGCTAGTTTCTGCTATAAACTCGTCCTCGGGGAAGCTTGGCAAGGCGTTGCGGAGGTACAGAAAGGGCTGGAGCTGGGCCTGATAGTTGTTTAGCGCAGAGCGGCGCCTAAAATGATGTGGGCCCCTCCTTGGGAAGAATCGGAGCGATAGGGTTGGTTTTATTCCAGGCTTCAGAATGGCACGACGCAATCGGACTTTGCAAAAAATGCAACCAGGGCACTACAACAATGACACGCGGTGGGCCTCCCGTCGACTTTGATAAACTCAGCGTCGGTAATTCAAAAATGCAGTACGCAAAAGGTTTTTCCCCACAAAGGTACGGGAAACCGTTAATCACAAGCTTAAAGATGTCGTCTCTAAATGGATCTGCAAATGGTGCAACTATCTTCCCCTGGGAAGTACATCAACTTAAGGAGACGACTCGGCTATTTGCCAACACTGAAATATCGATAACTCAATCGCCCACCGCGCGCGTTCGTTCAAACACCCAACAATGGTAAAATAATCGTTCAACGGTCTAAGCTGAACTGCCTTAAAAAAACCCAATCGCGCGGTGACTACCGAATTTGTTCACCCCGCGCCGCCGTGAAGTTATCCTTCTCTTGCAGCCGTTAAGGAAAATCTTCCCTTTCAAGATTGCATTAATGCTCAACGAATTGCGAACCGAAGCAGCTTACTGCGTATTGAAGAAAAGCGAGAGGGGTCTGGAACATTCCAAAGGATCTCTTGCAGTCGCAATGACTTCCACGGGGTTAAATTACAAGGCCAGTTTTTACGAACTTCGGCCGTTGAAGTCAATAACAGGAAGTGTCCAAGGGCAGCATATGGGCTATTGCCAAAACAAATGTAATCTCAGAGCCTAATTTCTTTGTGCGTAAAACAAGGAAGGGTTGTTCAAAATTGATTAGATGCATACGGATTTGAAGAATTTGCAATTACAACGACGCCGAGCAGTCGCGAAACATGACGCAATTAGTATACGAAACGGGAACGTTTATTCAGAAAAGAATTACAATATCTATGTTTGTTTTCAGGTTCTGAGTTTAACTGTACTATAAATACCTCGGGTAACCCCAAGATTATGAAACGAAGAAAGCGACTCGGACGTGACCTGAATTGTTTACAAGGAATTTTCACGCATCACGGAGCCCGAGCATAAACCCAAGTAAATTCGAATTACGACGCCGCGTTAACAGGGCCGGTCTCGCGCCAGAGGCGGCTTTACGAAAAGTAAATCGGCCAGCGCTATTTAATAGAATTACTCAATAAAGAAATACCTTTACAATTTATCAAAGCAAAATAGACCATGTTTGCGTTGTGGTTATCAACACTATGCCAGAAACTGTCCTGCATATGGGCAATTCTGCAAAAAGTGCAAATGTCGTAATCATTTCCCTAAAGTACGCAAAGCAAAATAGATAAATACTTTAGATGAAGATAATTCAGTAATGCAGGAAACAGAGATCGAACATCATTTCATGTTAGATACATTAATATGTTCAGTGTATGCAATTGAGCGACGAGAATCTATCAAAGTGAATGGAAATGTAGTATCCTTTAAACTGGACACATGGGCCGACTGCAACATATTACCAAAGTCAAAATATGATGCTCTCAGTTTAAACCCTAAAATAAATAATACAAATAAAATAGCTACGTCATACACTGGGGATAAAATTTACATTTTAGGTATATGTAAATTAACATTTCAAACGTCAAATGTTTACAAAGTAAATCTCAATTTCTTTATAACAGAAAAATCTATACAACCCACACTAAAATTGGAAGCGTTTTAAGAGCTACAGTTGAGTCATAGTGTAAAAACATTTCCTATAATAGATGATTTTGATGACGTTTTCAATGGTAAACTGCAGACAATACCATTTCAATATGAAATTAAATTAAAATCAGAAGCTGTAAGTAAAGTTACAAATATTAGTCATTTTGAAAGCTCTAACAGCCGAAGTAATAAATTAAATACACTATTGAGAATTTTTTATAACTAACTTAATAATGCATTAATTTTAACTGTAAAATTTATTTTTTACAACATAAACAACAGGGTCGAAGCTGGAATGCTGAAAAAAAACAGGAACCAACCGATTGGTTACATCCAATTGTGATAGTGATAGTTCTAGAGCCTGTGCTCTATTGGTTGCAGCTTAAACAAATAAATAAATAAATAAATAAATAGTGAAGAGACCAACGGGTAAAATCAGAATTTGCGTGGATCTTAGGGAATTAAATAAATATACAAAACGAGAACATTATCAAATTTCAACACAAGAAACAATATTTGGAGAATTACAAGGAGCAAAATATTTTACAGTGTTAGATCCTTCATCAGCATTTTTACAAATAAAGTTAAATGAAGAAAGCTCAAAGTTATGTACAGTGGCTACACTATTTGGAAGGTATCGCTTCCTTCGTCTTCTGTTTGGTTTAAGTAGTTTTCCAGAGGTATTTGAAAGCGCAATTAATACAATTACTGAAGGATTATAAGGTATTTGTACATTTATGGACGATGTTTTGGATTATGGAAATACTGAAAAAGAGCATAATAACCTATTGCGAGATTTATTAAAACAAATGACAAATGAAAATCCACTAAAATTCAATAAAAGCAAAGTACAATACCTACTGTGTAAATAAAGTGAAATATGTAGGTCATGTAACTACAAAAGACGGAAGAGCATTAGATGAATCAAAAGTACAAGCAATAGTGAACTACAAAGCTCCAGAAAGTCAAAATGAGCTTATATGATTTTTAGGAATGGTAAATTATTTGGCAAAATTTGTGCCAAACATCTCCAAAACACTACATCTTTAAGGAAACTGTTTACTATTAAAAATAAGTTTATCTGGGAACAAAATGAGCAAAAGTGTTTTGAAGAGTTAAAGAAGCTTATTGCAAGAATATCGATTTTAAAATTTCTTGATCCATTAAAAAAGTCAGTATTATACAAGTTACTTGGAAGGGGCTGCACAACAGGTGAATACAGTAGTATATATGTGCGATAAAAAAAAAGCAGATGAATACGTACTTACAAGCAGTAAAATTAGATGAAGCAATGCAAAATTCGCAACACTTTACACGAACAGGGTGGCCAGAACACAAGAAATATGTACCAGCATTAATTCGTTTATACTGGCAATATCGTAGTACCATTCATGAATATAAACAATTACATTTTCGTAGGAATCAAATGATATGGTAGAGAGAACTATTCAGACTATAAAATGGCTAATTTTTTGAAAGCATCCCAGCAGAAAATGACTCAAATATAACTATTTTGGAATACAACAATACTCCAAAACAAGATTTGCCATTTTCTGCATCAATGTTAATGGGGAGACCATTTAGAACCCAAATCCCTACAACAAACCCAAAACCAGAGTTTAATGTGTTAGGAAATGAGAGGTCATTGAAGGAACACCAGCAACAGTAGATTAAATACGCATATCGTTCAAGTAGAACCTTAAGCTTACTTAAACCCAGTCAAAATATTTATATAACCAGAAAGTGGACACAAGGAAAAGTATTTAAGGCAACGGATTTTCCAAATTTATACTAAGTTTGAAGTAAAAATGGAGTTACCTACCGCAGGAACAGAATACATTTAAAAGACAGGATTGAACAGTAACATGACAAAACCATCAACACAAAATAATGATCCGCAATTAGAAGAAAATTCAACAACATCGTCAATGTCTGCTACAAAAACTCAAGTAAGAAGTTCACCAGAGATCATCAGGCAAGTGTATGTAATCCAGAAGAAATATTAAATTGCCGGTTAGATTTAAAGACTATCTTGCAAATACAAATAGTAATTTAAAAGACAAGTTTGTGGATTACGTTTAATGTATAATATGGGGGAACAAGTGACATAATGCTGTGAACACATTTTTTAAGCCTTTATGAGTATAATAACAATTAATAACATTTTAAGCATATATCAAATATTATTTTATAACAAGTTTTAGAAATGTGGAAGTTTAATTTTTGTAAACATTATAAAATAAAATGGCCTCCATAACCATTTGTAAAACGATATTAAAAATAGTGTTAGACTTCATTTGAACAAAATGTAATCAGAATAGGCTTAAAAACAATGTAAAACAATGTAAGATCAAAGACAAACAATTGGGGCAAGGAATCTCAGCTGAAAAGTGTTTTAATTTGGCTTCCCCATAAATAATTGTTAAATTGTGAATAAATACCCGTTTCCCAATCGAGTGAGTTTTAAAATTGATTATATATCCTGTGGGTATGCTGTAGTAGAGTGCATAGATTTGTAGCACCTCTATAGAAGAAAATGTTTTATTAGTGCATCGACTGGTAGCTAGTATTTCGGTGACTGTTTTGGAGGTTCTAGCAGATAAGTTGGATCCCCTGGAAGCTGGAGGTAGGCAGTGACCTACATAGAGAGCAGTGAAGCATTGGGGTGGGCAACGGCGTGAGCTGGAGAAGTGGTGTCGTAGCGGTCGAGCTACAGAAGTCGTTCTGCAGGGCGTTCAGCGGCTTGGATCGGCAGGACAACAAATCACCATTACTCAAAGTGTTTACTTTTAAATTATTAAAAATAATACAACAATAATTGATTTTATAGCAAATGTATTTCTTATAATTCAAACAAATCAAAATAATAGTTGCTAGGATGTAGAGACGCCACCCATATGAGATAGGCCCCTTTTGAGATTATATAAACTCATTTATATATAATATCCAATACACAAGAATAAAACATAGTAATATAGATCCAGTAGGTTGTTCATGTTACCATAGTGTTAAACATATTATAAAATAACAGTTTGAATTTACAGCAAAATATAATAAAGCTCTTGTATAAAACATAACAATAAGAAGCGAAGGAAAGAAAATCTATAGAAATAAGAAACGAATGTATGTGGAAGAAAAACTAAAGAACAGTGAGAATACGTTTGTTGATAAAGAAATAAGAAGCTTTTATAATGAAGTTAAGCAAGAACCAATTTAAGTTGAGATATCAGTACTGAGACTCTGCCATCACACACCTGGTATAATGTTAGAAACAGAATGTAAGAAAGTTATAAGTATTTAAAACAATCAGACATGTTTTTGCTTTTTTATCTAGTTCCTCCTGTATGTAATACAGTTGAATCAGTGTTTACATCAGTAAATAGTGAAAGAACACTTTCAAGCGTTATTCGTTATAATTTAAGTCAAGAAAACGTTGCTTTTTTACGAACATGGAGCGTGATATTGTGTTCTCTTCAGATTATGGGGCGTACACTGTTTTTTGCATTCCTAATACCGTATGATCGAAAACTTTTATCCTATAGAGGGCAGTGGAATTGCTTTCTCAAAAATTTCTATTGGCAATCGTAATAGTAAAAGTCACATTGGCATTTTATATCTGTCAATCTAAGTTTATATCAGTAATGTCATTTTAACAAATACAAAGATTTTTGTTGAATACACATAAACATTTTAATATGAAATACAACTACAGATGTTTAAAGTGATTTCCTCTATTTTCGATACACAGCACCATTTTGTGTTCAGTAGTAAACTTTATGTCAAAGTTAAGTGATTCTGTCAAAATTGTATAGGTTATATTATTAAGTATCTCTACTCATCACTACTAACAAAAATTAAATTAAAAGAAAATTCACAGTCTTCTAAAAGATAAGAGTTTTCGATCATACTGTAAGATCTTCCATCTATCTCTTCCTCGTCATTATCAAACTTGAATTATTCTTTCTTGTAAATCTTTATTGTACTGAATTACAAATTAGAGTCATCTACATCGATTGGCCATGTCTAAGCGCGAGCACGACACAAATATAGCAAGTATCGTTTCACTAATACTTGGTAGCTAAAGCAACCACAAAGATTATTCCTGAAAATCTAAACTTGAATACCGACATCTTCCAACCTCTTAACTGACCTGGCACTGCCGATGGCATTTGTTGATTTTTTTTGTGGCAGTTAAATAGTATTTGGTCCCGAAAAACGTATTTAAAAAAATATCGAAAAGGTTTACTACACATTTTAGATCCCACTTTTAGCGCAACCAAACAAAGAATAAATTTTAATTACTTATAATACATGCAATTATCGCGGTGAAAGTTGACACCTAATATAACATTGGATAGCGTCACCACTTCATACAGTGCAGTGATGAGCGTGGGTAAGTAAATTGGACTGTTTGTGTTTACTGAACTTTCCATATTTTTTGCACAGGGAATTTTATTGTTTTGTTAGTATTTTAATTCATAGATCAAGATCACTCACTGCTTGCCTAATGCAACTAAAGTTCGCACAGGCTGCACTCCGAGTGAAGCCAACTGGAGAAAAGATTTCCGTTTTGTGGGAATTTTTGAGTCAGTAGGGAAAAGGGTAAACTGAATTAAAAGGAAGGAAATTTTGTCACAATATAAATTAGTGGACGCTTGCACCAGTCAGAAACACAATCGTATTTTTTTCCAGTAAAACACGAAAGAATAATTAAAGACAACCTTAAACATGTACCAGAATACATTTTTCACACAGAGATCGACCTCACTTCTGTTACTGTTTATTGTTCAAAATATTATTGACACAAAAGGAACACATTTTAAATTTTGTGGAAGATCGCATTTCTTCACGCACTTGCTTCTACGCACGCATGCAACAATACCTATGTTGACTGATCTTATTTAATATAAGTTAAATGATCTTGCTTTTATTTGTTAGAATTTATAAAAGATAAGTATAAAAATTTTCAAATATGAATACAAATACAAGTGATACGAGTGGCAACCGTCCCTAGTGTTATTTCCACATAGGGTTGGCAACTTTGTGCCGATACGAAGCCGAAGAAAAATATATTAGAGGGGGGGGATAAAATTCATTTAAAAAATCAAGGTGGTGTAGTTTTTTACATTGTACGGATATAATTTCAAAATATATTTTATACTTTCTAAATATCGTATAGCAAATAGCAATTTCATGTTTCTTACATTTCATGTTCAACAGTTTTTCTTTCGCTCCCATAATAGCCTAGCATCTTATCTTGCCTACACAGATATACCTAAAAAAAACTTTCAGTTTGTGTTTTTCTCTCCTCGTTTATTTCTTCCTTTCAGCAGTTTACCATCAAACTTTGTGGAAATTAATAATACCTTTCTCTTCTTACATTTTCCAATTTCAACTTCACTACAATATTTTGTCATTACTTCACGTTTTTTTAGTTTTTAAAAGTATGTAATTTCAAGCGGATTCCTTCTCCAGTTTTGTCTTAGGGTTCGAGGGGCGTAGGTTTTCAAATGTACTTGATATGAGCAGTAGCAATTATAATTTGAGAAAGAAAGGTTGGCATGAGTTAAGACAGAATTCAGAAGGGTTACGTTTACAGTTTTAGTCATAATTAAAGTTAGAAATGGCAAGTGCAGCTTGACTTATGTAGCTGCCAGGTGTGAGTTGAATGAAATTAATACAATAATATGAATTTTAAAATAATACAAAAAAATGGTTTGTGAAGTACCGAAATTGTATAAGCGTTATGAGTATTAAATGTTTATAAGCCAACAAACGGCAAGGTAACGAAAAGGTCAGTGCAAAGCAGTACGAGGAAGTAAAGATTGCAAAGAGCAATAAGTCAGCCTATCGAAAGACACAGACAATTGATACAGTGCTAAACAAACTCATGTGAATCAGTGCAATTAAAACTGAGTGATTAAAAGCTGAGCAAAGTGCTACGTGAACAATTTCAAAGAAAAAAACGTTTTAGTTTCCAAAACAGTATATCAAAACTATAGTCCATAACTAAACATGTAAATCAAACCTTATTTCTTATAAACAAATGTAAATCGTTATTGCTAGAATACGAGACTTTTGTTTGTCAAAACATCAAAGAGAAGCTTGTAACATTTAGGCTGTGTGCCAGTTGAACTCCCAGTTTTTATAAAATTATTCATAAATAAATTTATTAGTTGAGCCCAAATAGTGTTATCACTATTCACCAGTGTGCAGCGCATCTTGGTGGCTAATTTTTCAATAAAGTGCAATCAGCCCAGCAAGATTTCACCAGGTGCGTCCTATAGCGAGGCCAAACTTCGGACAAGACATCGGGCAGTTCGAGGCATCTGCAAGCAAGAATTGGGTGTCCTACGTTGGCAGAAGATCTTCAAGAGTGCCTGGGTGGAGACATTTGAGAGGAGAAATCCTTCAGCAAGCTGATAGGAGCCGTGGCCTCTCTTGATTGTGCAAGCCAACATCGCAGCACCACTTCAAAAGGTAAATTCCACAGGAAAGCGTTACCGACAGCCCATAACCCGTGGGGTTCTGCTAGTTTGGACATGATTCCAGTTGCGTAGATCCGTCCAGATTCGAATAATCGAGAAAGCGTCCCGTAAATTTGTGGTTTGAAGACGATTTTGCAAGTTTTGCCGCAAATAAAACAAACGCAAGTTTTGGTGTCCCCTACGCCACAGAAACAAACAAAGTTAGCCGGAAGCTACGTCACATAATTCGCTCTATTTACCTGATGTGGTCTTGCCCTTGTCGGTGTTTTTAATTCAGATTACCTAAATTACGTGGACGTGCAAATCATTTTGTCTACAGTAAATTTTAAGGTTATATACCTGTCAAATACGAAGTCACGCATCTGTCGTACTGGTTAATTTATCATACAGCAAAGCATTTGTAATACAAAGTTAAGGAACCTACTCCCCTAAGACGAGAGTTTTCTTATTTCATGGTTTACCGGAGATATGCCATTAATTATTGCAAATAGACAAAATACAGAGAGCAATAAAGCATTTATTGAGCTAATAATTATTACATCTTGTCATTAGCCCTAAGTTTGACATAAATTCAATTATTAAAGCAATTTCATTTATAAACTGTAGTGATTTGCCCTGATTAATTATTATTTTTATTTACTAGTGCCTTTTAATAGGTAGGGCGTCATTATAATATAGAGAGTGTCCCTTTTCAAGATAGTTATTGCCAACGTACGATACAGCATTTCCAAAATGTCCCAATTCTCCCAGTATACTTTTTCGCGTCCAGTATATATTCGTACTTTTTAAACAATGGCGTGAGGTTCCAATAAAATATATTGTTTTATACAGAATTTATCTGTTTTTTCATCTTTCTACAGAGTGATTTATAATGGGTTTTAAAAACTTTGCTATCTTGTTCGGGAAGTAATTTTAAGAGAAAAAAAATTATATGGACATAAGTCATATTCCAATTAGTTAAAGAATAAGAGCAATTTAAAAAAATAAATACCAAAATCAATGATGCCTTGGAATTACCGAAACAAACAAGCGCTTTTCATTTGCGATTGATGTTTGTTGGTTGTAAACAGATATTATTGCAATTTTTTCTAACACCCAATTATAAAAGTCTACACGCCGACCACAATCTTCCGGCTGTAATGCATGGACTTGCTGAATGTGATCAGGATGTAACTGTTCACCATACAAAGTTTTGAGAGAGACCAAACTGTGTTCCGATGCGTCTAGTGTTCAGTGTGGGGTTCTCCACCACTGCATTAAGGCTGTAGGATTCACTTGAAAATTCGTAACAAATCATTTATGCAACTTATCATACACTTCTAGCTCAAATAAATTTTACTGCCGACAACTACGCGTAGGGATTCTTGACAGGGGATAGATGATCTATTCAGATGGCTTCAATGCGTCATAGATGGGTCTCTGATAAGCTAAGTCTTATACCTGGCTAGGCTGTAAATGGCAATTTTATAATAAGATGCACGTCTCCCAGCACTTGTATTATTTATGTGGACGATAACAATAAGGATTGTTTTACTTGATAAAAGATTTCAACAAAATTATCCAGGGTTTTAGAGAAAATTAATTTACTATTTAAAAAAAACATATAGCACGATCGCATTTATTAGTATACATTTAAACAAAAACAAATAAATGCTTACCAAATAAGATACAGGGTAAGTCGGGAGGAGAAGGAAATATTTTGAGGATGTGTTCGAAGATATTAGAGGGGGTTAAAATTAGATTTGTGTCATTTTACTGAAAAAAGAAAATTGATAAATGATATCAAATTGAGAATTGGCAGATATTTTTTAGCAATAAAGTCTTATTTAAGAAATGTCTTAAATTTTTATGCATGGCGTTACGGGATTAAAATTAGCAGCCCTTATAAGTGTTTTTATTGGATTTTTTCGGCCGACAAGAATTTGAATACCTAAAAATATATAATTCAAAGCTTGATTTCGTTAAACACTTTTTTAGTTCTTTCAATTTTTTTAATCAGCAGATTTTTGTAAAATAATAAAATATATTATGAGTTGCTAAATTCACCCCGTTAAAACCATACCTACAAATTAAAGAAATTTTCATTCATAAACCATGTTCCACTTCTTCCGCTTCCAGTGCCAGTCTTTTTTCTTCTTGTCCTGCCTCTAACATTTGTCTCTGCAAAATATCTTGCCAATTGTCACCTACCGCAGCTTCTATTTTTCGGAAGTATGTACTAGCCATGAAAGGAATATCCATGCAGTAAAAAAGTTCTTCCATTTGGGAGTACCCAATGCCAATCGAGTTTGTTCCCCACACAAGCATTTTATTGGCTTGGGGTGTTGTATCTTTGGGGTGAGAATAAATCTTCATGGTTTTTTCGCAAGTATTGCAGTAGTACGTAAAGCAGGATGCAATGCCCATTCTGCCTTCTTTTTTGAAATTCATTTTCCCCATTGTACATTTTGAATCATGTAATGCTAGCTCTCTGCATTGTTCTGTAGAATATTTTATATTTACAACGCGGCTCCCATCTAGTTTTTGCTGGTTCTGCGAAGCTGAAGAATCGACTTTTATGTGAAGAGAAGGCAAGTCATCTTCTTCCTCAGGTAAACTGAATAAAACAATGAAAATAGATGAGCTTGTGCAATTTCATACGTGTAAAAATAAAAGTTCAACAACTATTACTCCATTCACAATGTTTTGTTCTCTCAACAGGCTATGTTAGGGTGACATGTTTGTTGGTACGTATGCGAAATAACTAGACATAACAAAATGGGGTTATGTTATTTTCAATTTGTGGTTATACTCTATTCACTATCATCCCGGATTGTCAAAAATGACGTTTTATGGTAGCACTGTTGAATTTCTGTTGGTTTTTTTGTTACTACCAGGTTGGACAACGAAAAAGCGTAATTTTTAAAATTTTCGTTTTATTACCCTGGCAACTTTTATTTATTTTTGCTGAAGTCAGTTCGAAATAAAAAATATTTTGATTTAACCATAATTTATAGTTTTGACATTGGTAACTAAATTAATTGTTTCTAGTTACACATAGCTTGACTTAAAGGTATTACGCATGATATAAAGGATTGTTTTTAATTGGATTTTGACATTGACAATCCGGGACCATAGTGAATGGAGTATATAATGTTTGAAGGCGTGCATTGTTGCCAGTAAAATTATAAAAAAAACTATATTTCACAAAAGTAAGAGGAATCACAAAAAAGCTTAATTAATAGTTCTTTGAGTCTCTTCGGAACGTTTAAAAATGTTTGGCAACGATTTGGCATACTTTGTATGCAATGTGCTATCAACATTTGGAAAAAATTCAAAATTTTAAAATGATAATATTTTATTAATGGACTTAGTTTTCTTTAAATCAAATTATGAAAAGATATGCACAATCATGAAAGGTTACCAAAAATGCCATGACTGCCCTTTTGAAAAATATTTTTTAAATTGCACCAATATATGCAAATGGTCCAGTTCATTTGTGGAGCAGTATATATAAATTAAGTCAATAAGAACTACTTTGTAAATTTCCGAATGAACAAAACAGTTCGTGGAACATATTGACATTACTGCGAAATAAATTAAAAAAGGATATTGGAAACTTCATGGATTTTGAAATTTTTCTCCCATTCTTTAAATGTTATTAAACAGTGCTATAGTTTGTGATAAAAAAAAATAGCTGATTTAACAAAATTAGTATTTATTTATCACTAAAAATATTTACTAAAACACAAATTTATACCAGAAAAAGTATTATTTACACCAACGAAACCGTCTCCCTAAGATTGCCTGCTCTGGTTTACAAATACTGTGAACGCATTATATACAACTAGCTTAAACCCCGCGGCATATGCCGCATTTAAAATGTAGGACGAATTTAATAACTTTTGTTGCACTAAAGAAAGTTTTAAAAGCACGCTAGAGATTGGCAGTAAGGAAAAGTTCCAAAAAATATATTTTCAAATGGAAAGTCTCTGTAAAGGAAACGCTTGCCCCTGGAAGGCGTCCTAATTAATATGACGTTGTTGGAACGCAGTCAAAAAAAAATCCGGAAAGAATTAATGCTCTTGTGACTTATGAGATTATATGTGAGAATTATTTGCTCCACCGAAATAATTTTCAGCTGCCTGCAATCTGTGTTTCTTTTCAGGTTTAAGCCGTTGAGCGCCATAAAAATATAAATGCGGTAACTCAAGTCTCCAGTTACACCGTTACTGATATTGTTAAATAACTCGATTAATTATTATTTCTTTGGCATTTTAAACTGGCATTATTATTATTATCTTTATAATAGCAACCATAAGTAACTGTTTATAATGTTTATATGCTAGCGAGTTAATTTTCTTCTTAAATCGCTAGTGAATTAATAGTAGATTGCTCTACAAGTTAAGAAAAGTGAGAGTTTTCCAGCAAATGTAAAAGTTTTACGTGAGCATGGAATTTTCCAATGTGTTAAACATGCAATTTTTCCGTGTAGTTGACAAAAATATCTTTTTAAATAATTTTGGTCAAAGTATGGAAGCGCAATGTTTACTGTACTGTATAAATATAAATAATCAATATACATTATAGAATACTTGAAAATGGATGAATCTGTTATTAATTCATTTAGTTTCAATTTAAACTGCAGTGTTCTATAGCAGCTACTTGGCGCATTCGGTTACTTATTTAAAAATAGACCTGCGTTTTTCACATATCTCACCGGTCGTGCTTTTAAAAACATGATGTTTGTATTTACTTATTTTACAGTACTGCAATTAAAGTGATAATAAATAAATCGATCAAATATTTATTTGCTTTTATTTTATATTCCAATACCAATATAATACAAAATACTATTACTTTCACTTATACTACATAAAGGGCAATGCCATTCAGTATTAGGTACAGATGTTAAGCCAATAAAAATCAGATAAAACCATTCCACGGAACAGTGCAAATTACAGCAAGCAATCATAGGCGTTCCATTATCAGGACCCTTACACAAACAATATATACTGTTATCTTTAGTTTGCGTGGCTACGAGAGCAGTGGTCCTTGTTTCCGTACTACTACTTTTATTACAAAACATTAAATTTGTACCATTATTAACATTTAACGACTCTTTGAATACATTCCAATCAGTATTAGCTGCAGCATCCTTAACTGCTTTATTTGTGAAATATTTACCGAGAAGTAGGGCATCCAATACCCAACTGAATTTTCAATCCCGGGATTTCGGTATTGAAGTAATTCTATCTGGATCCCGGTATTTAATACCAGGATTGCCGGTGTTCAAACCGGGATTCCCTGTTTTCAGTACCGGTATTTCCAGTATTCAATACCGGGATTTCCGGTGTTCAATACCGGGATTTCCTGTTTTCAGAACCGGTATTTCTAGTATTATCCATATATATCATAGGCTTGTAGGTGTATAATAGGTAAATATGCAAGCAACAGTGACAACACAACTGAACACAGTTTACGCCGTTTATCGACACATCTGCTAACTGCTACTACCCTCAACCATACTAATTATTATCTATCAACATGTTGCTCCATGTCTGGCGCCGGCCAGGCCGGGTAAGGCGACTCGCAGACTCTGCGAACTGCGACGCAGTGCACACAAAAGCAATCCCAAAAATATCGAAAATTCCGGTATTGGGGAAAAATGCCGGGATTGAAATACCGGATAAAAAAATTAGGGATCCCGAGATACCGACATTTTGGGATCCCGGGATTGGATGCCCTACCGAGAAGTTCTAGCATCATCACATTGTTAAAAAACTTCATAGCAATAGCGCTTTCTTTTTCCCAAAATACCTCATTGAAATGTATTCTTTCACGGAAAAAATGTTTACTACTCCATACCACAAAATCACAGTAATTAACTCCAGTAATAGCGAGTTGCATTTGTATCTGGTAGTAGTAGCCATGGTTATGATCTAATTTAAATTCTTCATCCTTTTTTTTGTACACCTGAACATTTTAGAACATTTAGGTCATCTATGCCAATGTCCTTTGCGCAATAAAGACACTTAATTTCGACAACCCCCATTTCACCACCAAAAGGGCAAATTCAGATTACTATTTAAAATAGCATCTGCTTTTCCACTTAGATAACAAATATTAAATAATTAACGACACTAACTGTAGAGCAATAATATTGTAATGTTAAACATATACAGTGTGTCCCAGGATTGATGTTACAAGAGGTGAGATGGTCTAAAAAATTTTGAATTTTATTTTAAGGTTCTGGGATTCGGTCCTGCTTGGTTTGAAAAGAATTTTAAAAATATTTTCAGTTTTTGAAAAACAAGTAAGGCCTTGACAGGAAAGCGAAAACTATTTTATTTTCAGGTAAAGTACCCTTTGTGTTCATGATACGGCAAAATTTGATTAAGAAAAATTGTTTAGAATGATAAATTATGGCCCGATACAAAATTTCAGAAAGATCTGCGGACTTATAAAAAACCGTTATTTTTGAGATAATTGGTTGTTAATTTCAGGTAAACTACCCTTTTTGTTCATGATACGGTAAAATTTTATTAATAAAAGTTGTTTATAATCACAAATTATAACCCTATACAAAATTTCAGAAGGATCTGTCGACTTAGATTAAAACGTTATTTTTTGGATTAAACAATTGCATTTATTAAAAATTACGGTTACATCATGTCACACACCAAAAATATTTGTTTACCTATTATATGTATTAACAGAAATAGAAAACAACGCTTTTTTGTTTATTGTAAACAAAATTAAAGCTGGTACATTCAACACTGAAACACAATTATAATAACTTGCAGTGACACTGTAAAATTTTACATTTATTACAATCTACTACAATTCTAAATAGCTATTTAAGTCACAAGGAATGTAAGGACCTATTAACATTTGGGGTAGGCAAGTACAAGCCAAGACGAAGTCGCGGCTTGTTGCCTGCCGAAAATGTTAATAGGCGATACATTCCGAGTTATCTTATTATATTTTTCCCGCTGCTTATCGAAATTTTCCTAGATTTCTGAAAAAATCGTTTGGTTTGTCACCTGTCACCAGGATTAATTTTTGTGAGTCGTGTTACCTATGCGTGTCACATGTCACATAAACACTTGCAATTTAGAAACAAAACGTCTAAATCTGCATCTTGCTTTGCTAATTTTATTATCCTAAGAACTTAATAATAGTATTAAGTTCCGTTGTCAAGAAAAAGCAGCAAACAAATATAATCACCGACTTACACGTTTTGTTACTAAGGCTGTATCACTGACTTACAAGATCAGCAGCGGGAAAAATATTAAATATTACTTAAAAATAGTTACACGCTTATCCCTAACAATAAAAATTAAAAATGCAGTTATTTGTTCGCAGATGCTAATAAAATAGGAAAAATATTTTTTTTCCAAAAGTTCTCAGCTTCTAACATTGTTTGTTTAATGTAATTTGCATCATAGCCCACAGAAATAAAATTAACTTTTTGGTTTTTTTCAAAGTTAGCATCTGCAACAGCAAAAATGCAATACGATTTATTTAAAAAATGCATTTGCATTTGTATTTGAGCTCTATACTTGGCCGTAACTTTATTTTGTGATGTTATATAGTTTGACACTGCTTTGTCTGTAGAGGGGCACTTCACTTCAACAACGAAATTGTCACTCACTGCATCTGGTGAAGCTCCGAAAATAGGGTGGTTCTTTGAAAGTACAATTCCCACAGAACTTAATTTGGTCTTCATATTTTTTTCGACAATTTGTAATACCTGCTTTTCTAATCGTCTACCCCTTTCCATTGCTTTGGTATCCCTCAGTTTTGTAACTCCAATTACCTGTTGCACAAATGAGCCACATTCAGTTTTGCAATGTGCAGCATTATATAATTTCGAGGCGGTTATCCTCCCATATCGTAAACGATGCCACAAACTGTCTTCGGCTTGCATTAGGGTACAATATGCAGCTTCCTTGCACAAATCTGCATTCATGTGCTGCTTGGTGAAGGTGATGAAATCATCATATAGGGCTCCACCACTGCTAACAAATTTTAATAATAAACCGTACAAATCCAGGCAGCTATACTTGGGTTCTTTAAACAGTTTAAATATTTCGCCAGCTGCTTTGTTTTGTACTCCTAAACGCATTGCCTCCTGATAAAAGTTACCCTGATCTTCTTCAACGGGTATACCCCCAAATTCTGCCACAGTCAAAAATTTTAGCGATGTGCCCACTTTTGACTGTTGCGACTTCTTCCAATAGCACTGGACTTCTGTGGGTGCGGGTTCTTCGCTCCTCCTATGCATCCACATAAGTACTGCTACAGCATGCTTGCATCCACCTGTAAAAATTTTTTTTTTAAATTTTAAAACAGATTAATAACAGATTATTATTAAATTACCAGCTGATGCAGCGCAGTCCAAACATTCCACCTTCTCTACTTTACTCTGCTTTTCATTTACTTGTAACACCACATTATAGTTTTTCGCTCTCACTCGGTGTTCAGGACAAATTCTGCATTTAACGGTGCACAATTCACCCTCTCGTCGGAGCTGCACATATCATATGGCTGAGTCACCGTAACTTTCACGTCCAGCACTAACAACAAAACAACAATAATAATAGCACCAGAACTACAGAACTAATTCTATTCAACATAAATTAAAATAACTAACTTGAGTTTTAATTTCAATGCCAGATAAATATTTTAGCTTACAACTTATTTTTTACGGTAATCTTGTATTGTACGACGCCACCGATGAACTACTGTTCCTAGAGTCAGTAATCTTGGAGGGAGGGATCGCTAACATGTCAAATACCTTACACTATTGCCAGACCTTTGTTTACATGTACAGCAATTTGGGGTCTAATTCGTTTTAGTTTGCATGTTTATCGTGGTCCTAACATCAATGTCGAATAGAGGTGTTCTAGCTCCAACTGTTTTGTGAATGAAGATAACATTTTGACACTAAACCATATCCGTGATTCTTGCAGGTGTTGCGGTTAGGGTCAAACTAAAATGTATTGAACGGCTGACGAAGCGGGGATTAATACATAATTTCCTTCGGTGTAAATGCTGTTAGGTAGATATGGCGTTTGTTTAACGATTGTTCACGATTAAAAGCAAACTAAAAATAATTTGGCGCCAAAAGCTGTTGAAGCCAAACAATAAAGGTCTGGCAACGTTTTAAGGTAATTTTAATCTAAACGATCAGCTGTTCGCGCCTCCCTCCAAGATTACTGACTCTAGGAACAGTAGTTCATCGGTGGCGTCGTACAATACAAGATTTTTAAAACTTACCTATTCTCTTTAACACCACGAATTTCACAGGCAGAAAAGCAGTCATTGTTTAATAGGATTGATAATAATGAAAATTGTGCAGTGCGAAACGCATGATTGCCTCTGTTTTTGCCAGATAAAATTTCCATGCAAATCTTAGGTTATGTCACACAAAAGCACACAAAATTAAAATGGAAAATATAATAACGAATACTCACTTTTCTACAACAGAAATGAGGGTTTCCTTCTTCGTAAACTAAAGGCCAGCTGTCAACACGACGATTTTAGCCCTTTTGCCAGATGTTACACTGTACGAATTAAATTTGTAGAAACGGTTTCAAAATGTACCAGATTCGTAGAATTGTACCAGGTCTGGCAACGCTGCTAATATCAAGACCACGCCCACAATCGAACTACACATAGACCACGCGCATGCATGTTTGACCTTGGGAAGTGTTCTGCTTTATTATAGAGTTATGATTAGGTTATTGAAAAAGAAAATATTACTCAAATCGGCAATTTTTAAATTGTATAATTTTTTATATACCACACATTGCAATTTAAATGTAATATTGAGTTTGGTCGACGTTTTTAGTGAAAATATTTCCAACTAAAACGCGTTTTTAACCCCTAATTGTTTATGTTCGGTCCTAGTACTAGAAACCAGTGGTTTTTCATCAATGTAAAATAATAATAATAATTACTTACCTGTTATAGTAGTCAACATGGCACGTTTCGTCACATATGTATCAGATAAGCACTGTCTAATGGCTTTTTCACGTTTAGCGCGAATTCTTCCTGCAAACGATGCCTTTCCGCGTTTCTTGGTCACACAATACGTTCTCGGCATTATTAATCAAAGAATAACCCTCGTAATGATAAAATATTTATTTTAGAAAAAGTATACAATGGAATAAATTCAATAGAACACTGGTAAACGGCTGATGCCTGAGAACTGATTTTGTTCTTCTTGTTGATATAGACCAAGAAATTATGTTATTATGGTAATATGCGGTTAATTACCTGTTTAAAATGGGAATAGGGGGTAAACAGGTAATTAATTGCAAATTAAGATAATGATACCAGTGCAGTTTTACACTGATAAAATCCAATTAGTCATCATTATATCCGATGTTTACCAGTGAAAGTTCACTTAAATGTCTGAGCGATTATGTTCAATAATTAGACATTTTATTGTCATATCTATTCTTTGATTGACAATACCAAGAACATATTCTGTGACCAGAAAACACGAAAACGTGGTTTTTGTATCAAGGAAATTTGCGTAGAAAATTAGTTATCTAACTAAATAGAAATCAGTATGAAATACAAAGTGTTTGGACTTTTACTCATAAACCAGAAAATACAAGAATTGCTACCCTACCATTATTTTAATCCGCATACCTGGTTACCGTTGAAGTATGCATTGTCCGTCCTTTCTTATCTATATCTATTCTTGTCTTTAGTACTCGGCATGGAAGAATTAAACATTTTAATTCATGATTTCTTAGTTGTTATTTGATTAATCACCGTTTACTGAACATAATTTCAATTAGCGATATCTACCGCTGGAAGTGACGAAATTTAAAGAGTATAGAAGAAGAAATATGGAAGATGCAGCAACTTCTATTCTTAATAGTAGATAGTCCCATTTTAAAAAATTAATTACACGTTAATGAAAAAAAATAGAAAAATTATTCTATTGCTTTATGTTCTGCGCCCCATTATAAAGTTTATGTGTATTCAAACAGATTTTCAAAACAGTAACAAATAACGATAAAATCACAAATTAACCTATTTTTTTTATTTGAAGAGATACATTATTTTTTTGTCATAATTCTGTTAATAATGTTAAAACTGAGGACTGTCCACCATCGATACGCTGTTCATCTATAAAAGGTAGATATATATATATCGATCTTTAGCCGAATAATTTCTGTGACTCCTACAGCCTTATTTTCCTCGTCGTTGACAATATCTTCTCAAGCATTATTACCTCGATTGTTGCGTAGAACAGTAACTGGACCAGTTTCCTTCATTCGTTGAAAAGTATATACAAAAACTCTGTGAGAAGGTTGACGTCTATCAGGAACTTCGACGATAATCTGTAGATGTCTGAAGGCCGTTCATACTTCTTCTTCTCCTTCTTCGCTAATCCTTATGCCCTTTCAGGCGTCGGATGTGGGTTCCTTGTCCAGTATCCATTTCCTCCATTCCTTCCTGTCTCTTGCTAGGATTTTCATTTCCTCTACCGTCTTTCCTCTTTCCATTCCTATTTCTCGGATTTGGTCCATCCATTTTCTTCTTGGTCTTCCCCTTTGCCTCTTTCTTGGTTTTCCCATCTCCATTATTTGTCTTGTAATTCTTTCCGGTTCCATCCTTACTATATGCGCGTACCAGTTCAGTTGTTTCTTTTAAATTTTTTCCGTTATTGGCTCTTGTCCTGTTATTTCTCTGATCGTGTCATTTCTTACCCTATCCCATTTAGTTTTTCCAGCAATTTTTCTGAGGTGTTTCATTTCTATAGCGTTTACTTTACTTTCGTCTTTTTTTCTTAGAGTCCAGTTTTCACAGGCGTATGTAATTGTTGGTATTGTTATTACATTGTGTATTTTTCTTTTCACCTCTATGTCAATATCTTTATGACCTAGTATTGTTTTGTTTATTGAGTAATATAGTCTTGTTGATTTATTAGCTCTGTTTGTTAACTCAGCCTCTATTTTCCCATCCTCAGTCAAGGCCGTTCATACACAAACACAATATCTGCATATTCAGCGGCACTAAACTCATTCATTTTTGAAATTGTAAATTAGTTCTAATTTTTTGATAAATTTTGTTGTTTACAACGAACAAACAGCAATCGCAAATGAAAAGCACTTGTTTGTTTCGGTATTTCCCAGGCATCATTGATTTTTTAATTTATTTTTTGAAATTGTTCTTGTTCTCTAACTAATTGGAATATGACCTATCTCCATATGACATCTTTATCTTAAAATTGCTTCCCGAACAAGAAGCAAAGTTTTTTACACTTATTATAAATCACCCTGTATGCTATTGAAAAACGAGGTTTCCTTTCCAGAGAATCATCGACTAAAAAAGTTGTTGATTTGGGTAGTAAATCTTGTCGACTTCTTGTTTCAAAAAAATGTTGGAGCTATCTAATATTCGACAAATGGTCATTACATATTGCCTCTCCTCATTCAGTATTTTTAGAAAAATAGAAACCCATTAAAATTATTAAAAGCGATTCCAACTTATTACTCTTATATTTTCTAAAACAAGGTAGTACAGCTCGTCGGTTATCATGTAGTTCTGCAGGCGATTGGTTCGAATATCGCCCATGTGTAGCCACAAGTCTAAAAAACCTTCAATGTTGGAACAGTCACGGGCTTCTGTTTGTTTCAACCACTCTATTTTCAAGAAGGTTGTCCGAAAGAACTAGACGAGAAACGTCAATGGGGTCAGCAGATTGGTAAATCTCTACTTTTCGTCCAGACGTATCTGAAAATAGAACGTTTTTGAGGTTAGGACTTTCAGCCCATATCGACACTTCAGATTGATTTTTAACGGTGTGGAACTGGAATGATTTGATCATGAATTTCTTCTTCTGCACTGGAACTGGAGCATCCTCCTTGTACCTCTTTCAGTTTCTTGAAACGTCTGTATCATTTTCAGTTCTTCCATTGGAAGTCTGCCACATTCTTTACAGCTTCTTTTAGACCTACATGGTCCTGGAACTACGTCAACCAGTATAGCAAAGGTGCAAGGGCAACCGCAAAATAATACTATTTTCTACAGTACTTAAATATTTTTTTCACTTTGCGCACTTTCTGGCAATTAGTTATTAAAGAATGACTTACTGTTTAGATATTGTGTACTTGTGAAACGATCTGGTATTTTCCATTTCATTTTCAAACCGGTTTGACATATCATTTGACAGAAGTTATTTTGACTTATAAAATAAAAATTAAAAATCAGAATATCAGATTTCATAAATAAGCAATCTAGATAAACCTAGCATAAATAATAATTATTGATATTCAAATCATAAATAGGGAAATTATAAATTGATAAAATAAAAATATAATTCACAGACAGATTAATATCACTATACGTAAAGGTACAGCAATACACAGGGTGAGCACCTTAAAAAACCAAGATTTTGTTTATTTTTGGGTTAATTTTGAAACAGAAGTAATAACCTTCACATAGGTCAGGCTTTACATTTGCCGAAAATAAGACTCAACCGATACAAGATAATGTCACAAAAAAGTAAACATTTCAACAATAACACCGTTCTGTTCAAGAGAGGCGCGCGCCGGACGTATCTCGAAGAGGCTCGGTAGCGTGGTTGGATTTACCGATGCAGATACGATCGCTCTGTAGATGCGGCGGGTTCAAACCCCAGCGGGATATTTTTTTTTATTTGATAATGTATTTAATTTATTAGAAACGTGAAGCTATTTTTACTCATAACTTAATTTGATTTTTAAAATTATTTAGTGTCACAATGTCGACGAGAAAAGTTCTGTGTAAAGCCTTTTACAGACTTTTTTATATGTTACTCATGACAATTGGGTTACGTGTGCTCGTGGCAGAATTGCGAGAAAAAATCGTACAAGTTGTGTCTGTCAACTTTATTCAAATGTCAAACTGACAATCCAACCAATATGATACCCATACAGTTATATATTTTTAATATCTCTTAAATGGATAAGTGCTCTCTATCTTATAATGTTTCTGTGTAATAGTACTTAAACACTTTTAACTATACATATACCTTCACGCCTTAAAGCTTCATGCATCACTTCACATGTCCGTTTGCAACTCCGTTCTCAACTTCTTCCTCTGCTACTTCTTCTTCTCTCAGCCGTTCTCTACTCGTTGAATATAAGCCTCCCTTATGCTTTTCTAATTTTGTCGGTGTCGCTGTCCTTTTCAAATAGTTAGACCATCTTGCTTGTGGTCTCCCCATCTGAGTAGTCTGCCACTCCAATCATTCTCGTTTCTAGCGATATGGCCAGCCCAGCTCCACTTCAATGCGGCTATTCTCCTAGTTAGATCTTCTACCTTTGTTTTTTCGCGTATCCAAATATCGGTCTTTCGGTCCCTCAGAGTAATACCCAATATTTGTCGTTCTATTGCTCTTTGATTCACCTTTAAATGGTTGAAGATGGACTTGGTGAATACCCATGTTTCGGAGTCGTAGGTAGTTATCGGTAATATGCACTGGTTGTAGATTTGTGTTTTAAGAGCGAGCGGTATGTCTAATTTGAGTACATCTTTTACCTTCGGGTATGCCGCCCACGTTAATCTAATTCCTTTATTAACTTCTAGTTCCTGGTTGGCTTTCCCTTTGTTATTGTCTGCCTTAGTATTTATACGTTCTTACTCGTTCTATTTGTTTCGCATCGAGAGTAATTGTTCCTTCTATGTCTTGTTCACTTGTTATATACTTTGTCTTATGAATGTTCATGTCTGTCTAATTCTATGATCTGAGTTGCTCTGTAGATGTCCTTAACCGTACTTTCCGAATACTATAATGTCATCTGCGAACCTTAGGTGTGTTAGTTTTTCCCCATTGATGTTGTAGCCTCTATTGCCCCAGTCTATATGTCTCATTGCATCCTCTAAAGCGAAGGTAAACAGTATATATGTATTGTTGACTATGTTAATGTATCGGCTGTCTATTTTTACGTTCTTTAGGGCTCGCTCTATGGCCCAAATTTCAACCGTGTCAAAAGCCTTCTTGAAGTCGATAAAGGCCACCCACATCGGAATATTATACTCTGTGCACTTTTCGGTTACGATTCTTACTGTTTTCAGGTGCTCAATGGTGCTGTAACCTGCTCTGAAACCAGCTTGCTCTATTTGCTGGAAAGATTCGAGTTTAGATGTTAGGCGATTTATTATAATGCGTGAGAAGGTTTTGTATATTTGCGACAGGGGGCTGATGGGTTTGTAATTCTCTAGATCTTTAAGGTCGCCTTTTTTATAGATCAGGATAACCAAAACATTTTTCCAGTCATCCGGTATATCTTTCTGGTTTAGACATTTGTTATACAGCTCTTTCATTTGTTGTTATTAGCGTTTCTCCTCCCTGTTTCATCATTTCCGCCATTACCTCATCTGCTACACTGGACCCGTTTTTAAGTTGTTTGATGGCATTCCTGATTTCATCTTTGTTTATTGGTGGAATATCCTCTGTGCCTACATTTAGGATCTTTCGTTCTCTTTCGTCGTCATTTGTTGTGCCTTCACTCTTTATCAGTTTTGTGATGTTTCTCTCTTCTTGTTTGTTTCCTTCTAAATACTTTCGCTCCTTTGTTGTTCTAGGACCTCTTGAGCGAGTTTCGTATTATACTGTATTATTATGTCTGATTTAGCTGATTTTCTCGCCGCTTTGTTAACTTCCGTGTATTCGGGAGTTAGTCCTCTATTTGTAGTAATTAACTTGCTTCTCTCTTCTAGCAAAGTTTTTGTTTTTTGGCTGAGTCTATCCACCTTCTCCTTTTTCTGTTTGTATTTGCTGGAGGTTTCTATTAGTGTTTCTACTATGTTTTTGTTAGTTAAATTTAAATCAGAGCTGTTTGTTTTGTGTTCATTCAGTTTTATTTTCAACGTGCTTTCGAATTGTCTTTGGTTGGAAGTAAGTTCTTCCCGATTTATGGGTGTTGTTTGTTTGACTTTTTATAAATCTTTCTAGTTTTAAATTTATTTTGACTTTGGCTCTGACTATGCGATGGTCACTGCAAGTGTTGAATGAGTTTAGTTTAGAACATCTACGTCCTGTATTAATTTCATATTTCTGGTAAGTATATAATCTATCTGATTTTTTGTTGTCCCATTTGGGCTTACCCATGTCCACTTTCTTTTGTCGTTCTTCTTAAAGAAGATGTTTGCGTTAAACAACTCTTCCTGTTGTAAGAAATGGGCCAGTTTTGTTCCTCTGTCATTTCTGATTCCTAGGCCTTGTTTGCCGACAAATATCTCTGCGTCTTCTTCTTTTTAGCCAATTCTACAGTTGAAGTCTCCCATTACTAAGATAAGTTCTCGTAGAACTCTTCGACTTACTATTCTTCTTAGCTGCTTGTTGGGGCATAAGCTTGTACAATTTTGAGCGTTGTTAATGAATTCAACTTTAGGGTGGCATAGATAACTCTATTTGATATGGACTTTAAGTTTTGAATTTGTGGTACTAATTTTTTATTTGTTAAAATACCAACTCCACCGTGGCTATTGTCTTCGCTGCCTTTGTAGTAGAGCATGTGTCCTCTTTGCAGGTCGATGAAATCTTCGCCTCTCTTTCGTGTTTCACTTATGACCAGAATGTCCCAGTTAATTTTGCTCAGTTCGTACATTAGCTCTTCTATTCTATCGTCCGAGGCTATGGATGTTGCGTTGTAAGTTGCAATATTCAGCTTGGTTTTGTTTACCTTAAATTGTCTTTTCGTTCTTCTTGTCGTTCTTGTACTTAAACGAGCTTTTGCCCTCCCCAGATTCCGTAGGGCAGACCGTCTTTGCGGTGTAGGATTGTGGAAGTTGTTTCCTACCCACCTGGGGACTATTTTTAAAGTTCGTTCTATTAATTTCTTCATTTAGGGGGTTGTTGGCCTTAAATCGTCACGCTGGCCAGACGTGTTGGCGAGTTGGGATTCAGGAGTATGTGGGATTGGATATGGGATGGATGGGATTACACGGTTGGGACATGATTCCCTCCAACATTAAAAGGTGAAAATGAACCACAGCTCGCGTAGGTACGTTCGCTTCCCTGAAATAGACCCATCTCCGCCAGGATCGCAGAGAGTGTCGATCCGCTACCTTAAATCTGCTACTTACTGCACTTCATAAATTGAATGCACCTTTTCACCTGCATCTTCTCTTCATACCCCTTCCTCTCCTATTGACTGCCTTCAGCAATGAAATGCAAATTTCCAGTGACAGCTTTCCGAACTGGACTGCTCCTACTCACTGACACCAACTACGCCAATGTTCCAAATAATTCAATAGCCTCACACTCCACAACAGCAAGCACCTTCGAATCGTCACTTCTCCTCACCGACACCAATCATGCCAATGGTCCAACAATGACATCTTCCACTGGGCAATGACCATCATCTCCACTGTAGACTGCACCCCCTTACTCCCAGCCAATCCAATGATTCACCCCTCTTTAACGCCTAGTATCTTAGTAATTCACTCCAACTCTTCTATAATAACCTGCACTTCCGCCCACCTTGATGTCCATTTTTAATTCTTCAAATAATTCTCCAAATTTTAGTTTTTATCATTACCCCACACTCTTCCCTACACTTTCATTAAAATTTCATTATATTAATACTGTATTTTATTATTTTTACATGTAATACAAATATTTTTAACTTCACATTTCTCCCATTTTATTAGTTGTTGATTTCTTATTACCTCTCACTATAGTTACCTCCTATTTTTCAAAATGCTCTATATGTTACATTCTAGATGTTAAAATTAAACCCTAATTTATTCTGCTATCATATAATTATTAATGACGTTTTAGATATCATATTAGCTTGACTTCTCAGTTGTAATCCTATTACTTCGACCTTAACCTCTTATTCTAAAATTATTAATAAATTATATCTTCTAAGTAAAACCAAATAACTCTTTGTATTTTCTCATATTCAAAATTAATACATCAACTCATATCTAAAGCTTCTCTTTTTAATAAAGTCAAATGTTCATCCAAATCAAATTATTGTATTTTATTTCTAAATTGTTTAGAAAGTTAATTTCCCAAACATTTCGAATTTCCTCAAATAGTTCATTAACACCACAGTCATAACCCGTACTTTTATATTGTTCAAAATGAACCCCATGTATTTTTATTATCCAAAATCGCATCTGCGATAGATAATAAAAAATGGCACATACATACAAACTTTAAATACGCTGAGTGCACCCAGTAAACATAAGTTCTAAACATATAACAGTCAAATGTATAAATATAATCTATACATATATAAAGGAAAGTCACAACCCTGACTAATCAACGCAGAGCCGTAACCACTGGTACTACGAAGTTGAGATTTGGGTAAAAGGTTCAATTTGTTACGTAAGGTAGTGCTAAGAAGGGATTTTTTGAAATTCTACCCCTAAGGGGTGAAAAGGGGAAAAATGCGTTTTTACAAATTCCTCAATATCTCTAACACCCGATGAGATATCGACTTGGTGTTTACTTACAAAGATTTTTAATGCAAATCCCTAGAAACGTATTTCCGGATTTTGCCCTAATCTACCCCTAAAGGTGCAAATATGGATTCAGGGTGAATTAAAGAAGCCTTCGTACCTCCTATGTTTCTTGAGTTAAAACATCCTTTTTTGGCATATAAATGTATTTTTAAAATATCTAGAAAGGGGTTTAACGATTTTTTTAAATTTACCCTTAAGGGGGTGAAAGGGGGTAAACTGTGTTTTCACGAATTCCTCAATATCTCTTACACCCGATGAGATATCGACTTGGTGTTTACTTGCAAAGATTTTTAATGCAAATGCTTAGAAACGTATTTCAGGATTTTGCCCTAATGTACCCCTAAAGGGATTCGGGTTGAATTAAAGAAGCCTTCGTATCTCCTATGTTTCTTAAGTTAGAACATTCTTTTTTGGCATATAAATGTATTTTTAAAATAGCTAGAAAGAGGTTTAAGGATTTTTTAAAATTTACTCCTAAGGGGGTGAAAGGGGGTAAACTGTGTTTTCACGAATTCCTCAATATCTCTTAGACCCGATAAGATATAGACTTGGTGTTTGCTTGCATAGGTATCCAAGGCAAATGTCTAACACCACATTTTAGGATTTTGCCCTAATAAACCCTTAAAGGTGTCAATCTGCATTCGGGGTGAACTATAGAACCCATTGTATCTCCTGTGTTTGTTGAGTTAGAGCATTCTTTTTTGTCATATAGATGTGTTTTTCAAATCTTTAGAAAGGGGTTATAGGGTTTTTTTAATTTCACCCCTAAAGCGATAAAAAGGGAAAAAACTGAAAAGGGATAGGGGGTTAAAATTATTAATTTTTCCCCTCTGGGTTCATTTCAAGATAAAATGGAATGAATGAATTTTTAGAAATTTTACCTCTAAGAGGTGAAAAGGGGTAAACTGTGTTTTCACGAATTTTTCAATATCTCTTAGAAAAAAATTCCATCCCCACTTGGTGGAAACGGGTATCTTGCTATTATTTATGAATACAAAATTTAATAAGTACATATATTTTTGATTTTATCTCATTGTTACACTAAAACTATAGCTTTATCAATCTATACAATTACATACGCATTTCCAGGGGGTACGTGAAGAATAAAAGAGTTAAGGAGAACTTTTTTCGGAAGAATATTGTTTCCTTTTTACCTACAATATTGTTCTGCAACCTTTGTTAGTTTAGCGTATTGAATGAGGGGGACGGGGGACCCCAGAATTCATTTAAGATTTAGAAGAAGAAACAAAAATTTGTAGTCCGTACGAAGAACGGGCATCTTGCTAGTATCTAATAATTAGATTAAATAAACAAACTACATATATCGGTAAAATTTAACAAGTTAATAAAATTACTAAAGCAAGCTAAACTTTGATGAGGCCTTAATGAAAACTCATAGGAGGTGCTATCGCAATGACACAACGCAAGATGCAATGTAAAGTAAACCAAGTGCAAGATTATCGCACAATAATAATGTGAAATCCATGGAATCCGGAAGGGATCCTATCAAGGTCGCTGGCAAATTGGCACAGCAATTAATTTCAAGTAACGAAGCAGTTTAGCACTCCGCCCCACAATTTGAAGTTAACAGTTACTAAAGGGCAAAACCTAAACTATTGCTTCCTCGGGGAGTTTATTCCTTAGCTCTTGGCGAGAGCAAGCAGTCCAACGCCGATAACTGGGTCAAGGACGCCTCATCAGCTGAAATTCGCCGGAAATGAAGACCGAGAAAACTCATGCAGCCAAGGAGGTCATCACACCGGAGAAACCCGAATAGCACTTGTACGATACTGGACGAGATCATGGCGGTACGAGAACATCCATGACCGCATCAAAACATCTTACTACAGGAATATGGTGGCAGGTAAAACAGCTAGACAAACCGCAACAAGTTAAACGATTCAAAAAACAATTATTTCCTTAGCAGAACAAAAACGGTTCAAAGAAATTTTTCAATACTACGAACTGAAACACAAAAAACCATTCACGAGATATTCTGCCAAAAACTTAAGATAAAGAATCCTAAAATCACACCACAACCTCACAACTATACTTACTGTTGGTTAAAGGAAACAGATAAGGCACTTAGACCTTTCGCTAGTTAGGATTGTAATTTTGATAGAAAATTCCTAGTCGAAGACACAAACGTCGATACAAGACTGGATCTCGCTATTTATAGTCGTTGGTTGCAGCGAAGGGTAGTTTTGTAGAAGGGGGTGTGCGTCTAGCGCAACTTTCCGCATGTCCCTGGCGAGCTGGCGACTGAGATGAAATCAGGTGATGGCATCACCGCACGGAGCTGCTAGGTGACCACTTTTCAATTTATACAAACCCTGAGATCCTTCGTGAGTAAAAAATTTTCCCCAATGAGAAATACAGACTGTCTAAGTGTCTATAGAAAAAAAATCAAGCAAATAATGCAAGGTGTAAGTAAAATACTTGACCATATCGTATTCGTACGTCGTACTAAACACGGATTCTTTCTGCATGATCTGAATGTATTCAAAATAAAACATCAACACAGACTACCGGCTGTTGCAGGCTAACATGTAGCTATTCGGTTTTGCCCGCTTGCGAAATCGCAGGCAGACCATTAAGATAAATATAGAGAGATATAT
Organism: Agriotes lineatus; assembly: GCA_940337035.1. NCBI lineage: Eukaryota > Metazoa > Arthropoda > Insecta > Coleoptera > Elateridae > Agriotes > Agriotes lineatus. The sequence goes on along the minus strand of CALNHX010003593.1, from coordinate 67,924 downwards.
CTTAGGCCTTTGATTACCATACAATTAAAGATTATACACTCGCGGCGCGCGCGATATTTGCCGCAATTTTATTTTAATTAAACGTATGACCGAGTTACGGTGATTTTAGACATTATCACAAAATTAACGTAACCCGGAGAAATTATAACAAAACCCGGAACCCGGAGATCTGGTGTTGGAACCCTGAGAGGTAGTTACCCTAAGCTGGAGAGGCGCCCTAACGGCGGGAATCTACCTGGTCTGATTACTATTGAATTGATGCAATTATTATTCAATTGAAACACATATATTCAGTTCTATTATTTTGCTATTGGCAGGGTACCGTTTAAATAGAAACGAATAAAATAAATAAAAAATTTGTTAAGACAAGCAAGTAGCTGATAAAATACAAACGCTAGCAGCTTCACGTGTGCTAATTTTTTTTCAAATAGTGATAATAATTCTGTACGTAGCAATTGCTAAATGTTAAACATTAATATTTATATTCCTATTAACAAATTAGTAACAACCACTAAAACTTTTTATACGGATTCCTGGCAGACAGCTTAATGGGGTCAGCTCGCTTAGCTACCCGGAATGCCGCTCACATTCTTTTCTAAGATATTTCATTACTTCTTATGGCATAACCAAATTCACATTATCCTGCTGATTAAAATATTTTAGTCCACAATATTTCGCCTTCTCGGAACATATGCATTGTAGATGGAAGTCAAGGGTCACTCTGCAATAATTGCGAAGTCACAAGTCACAGTTTACGTTGTGCGTACTGCTATTCGATGTGTGGAATTTGATATCAAACAAGGTAAGTGTTACTGATCTTTCGTGATGGTAGTGCTATGTATTCATGTGCTTACTTGTATCTAGGTACCTAATATTAACTATAAAAGCCATTTTGCTGTCGTTTCCAAATCACCAGTACTTTTCTAATATTTAGTTTGTCTTTTCTTGTCTTATATGATGGGGTAATATTTAAGATAAGACTATTTTGGACAGGCAGAATAGAACCTAGGTAGGCTGACCAGACATACTCATTTTTAGAGTATTATACTATTTTCTAAATAATATCCTCTTTACTAGTACTTTTTATAAAACAGCTATCAATATACTCTTTTTGATTCATTTGAATAATGTAATTACTGTTTCTAGATTTTCTTTCAACCATTGTTATAAATTTACCGCGTAGAGTAATATTTGACAGAAAATGTTTCACTCGCTCAACTGTCAAGCAAAATATGTATACTCTGCAGGCCAACCAGCCTCATTATGCTTATGTGGAGTGTACATAAACAGGAAAGCGAGCAAATAACAGCGACTATACCATTCATGAGGCTAGAAACCAATAAGAATGAGTAATTTTCCTGAGTTTCTATGTATTACAACAGTTATTTCCATAACTATGTTGATATCAGTTATACAAACCTTTGTATAACCGGTGTAATACGAACCTTTGTGTAATCGCAGTTAATAAAATCACATAGCCTTGACTAAAAACTGCCACAGGTCAAAACATAATTATAATATTATGATTTCCCTGTAAACTTTTTTACTTTACTCATTTTCTATATTAATGGTATAGTCTACCTCTATACATCTCGATAATTGAAAATTTTTGAGACTTGACGTATCGTCTTTCAGGCGAAACGTCTCGTATAATCGATTATTTTCAATCGTCTAGTTGTATAATATACCTATGATTATTTTTTAAACAGTCCTATCAGCCAATAGTAATGAGAAAACAATTGAAATCGACCAATAACATCAAAATTACACTGATTATTTGCTGGTAGCTAATTACACTGACTATTTACTAGTAGCATCAAAATTACACTGACTATTTGCTAGTAGCTGATTACAGCGACAATTTTTTCACAAACATTTCAAATCGTTCTTCTGCTGTGACACAACTAGCTAAAAGTGGAGTAGGTGAGCAGCAGTTGTTAAAAATAACAGGACACTCATCTGGAAGCTTCATCAAACCTTATCTACAGCTTGGAGTTTTTAAAAAATAATCACGCCGAATTACATTCGTGGTAATATATTTTTTTAAATAATTTTAACTAGATAAGCACTCATCTTTGTTGCTATTAAGAAATCCCACTCGTGGACTTAAGATTTGTGAATCTAGTTAAAATTATCAAAAAATTATCACCACTTATGTAATTACTGTTAACTATTTCGCGAATGACGAACGTTGTGTATTAGCTATTGTTATGTTTTACGTTCGGGCTATTTAAAAATTATACGACGCTTTTTGGATTCAACATTTATTTACTACAATTAATTATGACTATTTACAAACACACAGATTACTTAAACTAACGAACTATAGGCACTATTTCTAACAACGATACATTTATTTATTTATATGCGCTGGATCAAACATCAATTATTTATTTGGCTATTTACGACTTAAACACTAACGATTTATATGGTTATTTATCTGTTATTTCTTTACACTGGGGTTCGTTTATATCACGCGCGCTAAAGTTAACTGCCCGCTATTACCGCTCGCGAGTATTTATATTGCCAGATAGTCCCTTCTGGAAAACGTCTCGAGTTCGCTCGACCTTTCTGGCAACTCTGACGTGTCACGCGCAAGGTTGTTTCTGGAATGTTCTGGAAGACTGACTCACGCCGTCTCATGCAGCTGCCTCCAAGGTCGTTCTGCAATGCTGTCGCACGGGACGCTGAGTCATATTTCTGGGGCGACGGCCTAGCCCCACGATCGTTACACTGCCCCCACCTTAGGTCGTTCTGTCCCAGAACGAGTTGCGCCGGGTGCCTGTCACTCGCTCTTGTGGGGGTTTGATGGCGGTATTTACAGGCGGTGCTCTTCTTGCACACGGACTGGTTGAAGAAGTAGCAGTCCACCGTGGGCTCAATGCTTCGCGCAGGGTTGCAACGGCAGACCTCGATCTGGATGCCGGTCCGGTCGAAGACCACTTCCAGCATGCTGCGTACGACCCTCCAGTTCAACGAATCCAGGCCGCATCCTAATTTCGGCACCGCTAGCCGGGTTTCGCCGTTCTTCACCATCTGCTCCTTAAGGTCCAAAAGAGCAGACCAGAGCTCCTGGTAACTAGGTTTTTCGTAAAACAACCTTTTCGTCACCAGGTAATAAATAGAGCTGTTGCCTTCCTTCAGCTGCAAGGTTCTGCCAACCTGAGGTGCCTGCTCTCACAGCTGGTCTAACGGGCCAAACCTCTCCCGGAAGGTCCGGAGGTCCTGGGCGACGCAGTGTGCCAGGGAGTACTGCCGCAGGGTGTCGAACAGGTCACACTGCACCTCTGTAGTGACTCCAAATCTCGCAGTCTTCGTACCCCCATAAGCGGCCATAAACTCCTGGAAGGAGGTTCCCCCAGTCCCTAGTCGTCTCAGAGGTTGCCACGTGACAGCCTCCACTTCCTCATTGGTTCCGGCATATGGGGCCAACCGATTGAAGTGCACCACCCTGCACTTTCCTCGAGGAGGTTTCTGGATTCGGTATACCACGTAATTCAGTTGAGCAACTACAGTGTAGGGGCCTTCCTAGTTTCTTTGGAGCTTGGGGGAGCGGCCACGACGCCTCTGGGGGTTATGAAGCCATACCAAATCGCCAGGTTGGAAACCACCGGCCTCAGCGCGGGCATCATATCGGTCCTTCATTCGGTCGCTGGCACCTTGAATGTTTCGGCGTACGGCGTCGTGGATCTCTTCCATCCTCTTCTTCCGGATCTTCACGTAGTCCTCGCCGGCCGTTTCTTCGCCAGGCTTTCTTCCAAATTTGAAGTCACATGGCAATCGCAGCTCGCGTCTAAAGAGTACCGTGGCTGGGGTGTGGTTGGTTGTCTCTTGTACTGCCGATCGGTGGGCCATTAGGAACAGGCGAATGTACTTGTCCCAGTCACGCTGATGTTCGGAAACCACCTTGGACAGATGCTTCCCCATGGTTCGTTTGATCCTTTCCACCATGCCGTCCGATTAAGGATGGAGGGCAGTGGTCCGGGTCTTGTGTATCCCCAGCAGCTTGCAAACGTTCTGGAACAGTCCAGACTCGAAATTCCGGCCCTGGTCGGAATGTAACTCCAGGGGGACTCCAAAACGTCTGAAGCACTTCTTCACCAGAACATCAGCGACAGTTGTACTGTCGCATCGGAGCTCTACGTCTACCAACCGGTCCGTTTCCTGTAGCGCAGGCTTCGCACCTCCGGCACCACTCTCGGACATCATCTTTGCAGCTCGCCCAGTAAAACCGGTCTCGGACCTTCTGCAACGTCTTCTTCAATCCAAAGTGTCCCCCAGAGGAGCCATCATGCAGGTGGCGCAGCACCTCGGCCACTCTACTCCTTGGAACCATCGATTGTGATCTCGTTGCCCTACCGTCTTCGTCTTCCAAGATTCTGGTCAGGACGTTGTTTTCCAGCTGCAAGGAGTCCCATTGCTCCCAATAGGGCTTCACCGTTGGGTTGGTGGCGGAGACCTCCTGCCAGGTTGGTCGACGGCCATCTCGCTTCCAGGTTATAACCGTGCCTAAGTCGGGGTCGTTCTCCTGGCTGTTCTGCAACTCGTCTAGCTCCCACGAGTCGTCGACTACAGTGGTACGATTGATGGGTACCGCACGACTCTCCAGTCTCGAACAGTGGCTGCAGTCCGCAGGGCAGGGCCTCCTGGATAACGCATCGGCGTTGCGGTGGGCTGGGTCAGGTCGATGATTTATTTCAAAGTCGTACTCTTGTAGGCGCTCGATCCACCTAGCCACCTGTCCTTCAGGGTTTTTGAACTGCAGCAGCCAACTTAGAGCAGCATGGTCGGTCCTCAGCAAGAATCTTTTGCCATACAGGTAATTTATAAAAATGCTCCACGGACTTGACTACTGCTCTGGTTTGGACAGGACCTTGCTGAAATATGCCAGGACTTTCTCTTGCCCATCTTGGACCTGGGACAGAACACCACCGATTGCGACATTGCTAGCGTCAGTGTCGAGGATAAACTGGCCTTCCTGACGTGGATAGCAAAGGAGAGGTGAACTGGTTAAGGCAGTCTTGAGCGTTTCGAAGGCCTCCGCGCACTCATCACTCCATTCAAACTGTCGTCCCTCTTCCGTTAGACGGGTTAACGGTTTTGCAATGTTTGCAAAGCCCAGCACAAACCGTCGGTAGTAAGTACAGGGGCCCAGAAAGCTTCGCAGCTCATGCTTATCCTTTGGGATTGGCCAATCCTGCACTGCCTTCACCTTACTCGGGTCTACTGCTACTCCCTGGCAAGATACGACGTGCCCCAGGTACTGTACCTCCTTCTGGAAGATGTGGCACATCTTTGTACTTAATCGCAGGTTGGCACCTCGCAGTCTACCGAACACTTCCTCCAGGTTTTTCAGATGCTCGTTGAAGGGTTTACCCACCATTATGATGTCGTCCAAGTATACCAGGCATGTCTGCCAAGATAGACCCTTCAGGACGGTGTCCATCAGCCTCTCAAACGTGGCGGTGGCATTGTACAAACCGAACGGCATGACGGAGAACTGCCAGAGCCCAGTTCCGATAGTAAATGCGGTTTTCTCCCTGTCCGCAGGTTCCATTCAGACTTGCCAATAACCGCTCTTCAAGTCTAGCGTCGAGAACCATTGAGAACCGGAGAGCGTATCCAGGGTATTATCGATTCGTGGCAGAGGGTAGCTGTCTTTCTTGGTCACATGGTTCAGCAGCCGGTAGTCAACACAGAACCTCGTTGAACCATCCTTCTTCTTAAGAAGAACCACAGGGGAGGCCCACGGACTGCTGGACGGTTCGATAATCCCTTGGTTTAGCATATTTTGGACAATCTTCTCAGCTTCTTCCCGTTAGGCGAGGGGCAACCTTCTTGGATGTTGGCGTATCGGTTGAGCATCCCCAGTATTGATTTTATGCTTAACTACGTCGGTACGGCCGCCGGGATGAGCTCCGCACTCGAAGACGTCTTGGTACCGGGCCACCAGATCTTCGATCTTCTTCCCTTCTTGTTGGCTCATTCCCTTGCAAGTAGACATCACGGTGTTCATTAATGCCTTTGGACAGCCCTTCGCCTTGCTGCCGCTGTCACTAGTAATCGTTCTGACGACGGCGGAGACCGGTGTGCATCTTCCCAGGGTTGTTTTTCTCCTGACGGTTGCCGGTTCCCTGTTGACGTTCATCATCCTTACTGAGACCTTAAGCCCAGTCTTTATCAACGTCTTCCCAACCAGAATACCATGAGTGAGCTCTTTGTCATAATCGGTTTCAATCATGAGTACTACGTTGCCCCGGAGATCGCCATCCAGGTATGCATCCACGACCCTTTCGGTTCGTTCAAGCAGAGTAACATCTTCCGCCAATACCACTCGCACTGCGATTTCTTCTCTTGGGTGTAGGGAAAGCTCCTCCCCACCCACGTGCAACATGCCGCGTCCCAGGTCCAAAGTGAACCCACACTTATTCATGACATCCGTTCCCAGGATGAACTCGTCCGCAATGTCAGCAATCAGGACCCGATGCTTGAGGGTTTGATTCCCAATCTTCAATGTCAAATCCATTTCCCCATGTGTGGTCACTGCGCCTCCCGTGGCAGTGCGAAGGCGTGTCCTGGTGGGCAGCAGCTGATTCTGGTCTCGTATTACGTCAGACCTGGCGATGGGCTTCGTCGCTCCAGTATCCAACAGCAGAGATCGAACTCTTCCATTTATTTTTCCATCAATGAAGAGACTATCAGGCTGGTGTTGCACGGACAACACATGTCTGGAAATCTCCGGGGCATGGCAATCACGAATCGACTCTCGCCCCCTTCTTGTCGACCCGCATTAGTTTTCCGACGGCTCGTCAGACGCTCGGGCTCCTTTCTTCGGACAGCGAGCCCTAAGATGACCCATCTCTCCGCAGCTCCAGCAACGGGGTCCCTTCTACCTCGTCTCCTGCTTTATGAGTCGTCGCAACATGTCCTCCATGGATTCAGGTGCCATCTCCGTCGTGGCGACACCGCGGACACGACCATGTTCTCTGGAGGCAGTCCTTGCCGCTTCAAATTTCAACGCATGGGCTAAGGCCTCTTCCAGTGTCCTATGGCGCCCCAGTCGTACCGCTTGTTGAGTATCGGCGTCTTTCATTCCATCTACGAAGGTTTGGACGGCTAGCTGCTCCAGGAAGTCCTCCGGCGCCAATGGATACGCGAGCCGAACCAATCGAGCAACATCGGCCTCCAGTTCTTGCAGAGTCTTCCCCGACTTCTGAATTCTGTTCTTCAACTGGGCACAATACACATGCTGAAGATGACCATTGCCATAACGACGTTCCAGACGATTCACCAATTGCTGGAAGTCCCTCTGTTGATTTTCTGGAATCATTTGCAGAACATTCAGGACATCCCCTCGCAATGTCAGGATCAATGCGATCGCTTTGTCTGCCATTCTCCAACCATTAGCGACGGCTGCGGCTTCAAATTGCTTCAGGTATGTTGACCATGGCGTTTTCCCATCGTAAGAGGGCAGTTTCATGTGCAAGCCAGATGTTGCGGGCCTCACTGGGGCAGTATCTTGGAACAGAACAGCCTGAGGGGCAGCAACTCGCGATAAGGTAGGCTGATTTACTGCAGGAGGAGAAGAGAAGCCAGCAGATTCAGAGGGAGTTGGTTGGGCTTGGCCACTTCGTGACTTGGTAAATCGTCCCTGCAGCTCCAGCATGTCACCCTGAAGTCCGGCCATCTTTCTCTCCATTTCTTCCTGAACACCCCTGATTTCCTCTGACAACTCGTTATGGCTCGCTTTCATTTCTTCTTCAAGTTTTTGAACTACTTTTTCTTGCGCGGCTTTCAGCTCTTTCTTAAGTACTTCCTTCCCGGCTTTCAGCTCTTCCTTAAGTACTTCCTTGAGGTCTTCTTGTGCTTTATCTTGCGCGGCTTTCAATTCTTCTTTAAGATCCTCTTTAAGAACCTTTTGCGAGGCTTTCAATTCTTCTTGCGCTTTTTCCGCCTTATCCTGCCCAACTTGGATCTCTTTCTTAAGATCCTCTTGTGCTTTTTCTGCCTTGTCCTGGCTAACTTGCATCAGTTGCAAAAGTTGGCTTAATCGGGCTTCCATTTTGCTGCTTAGACATCTCGTCAAAGGCATGCACAAAACTCACTTAAATTTATTTATCTGACCGTCGTTTTATCGGCACTTGTTCAACAATTTATTTATTTAAAGTTTGTTCAATAATTTTCTTACAGCCCCTGGTACAAACCGCACACCTGACGCCACTGTTACGTTTTTACGTTCGGGCTATTTAAAAATTATACGACGCTTCTTGGATTCAACATTTATTTACAACAATTAATTATGATTATTTACAAACACACAGATTACTTAAACTAACGAACTATAGGCACTATTTCTAACAACGATACATTTATTTATTTATATGCGCTGGATCAAACATCAATTATTTATTTGGCTATTTACGACTTAAACACTAACGATTTATATGGTTATTTATCTGTTATTTCTTTACACTGGGGTTCGTTTATATCACGCGCGCTAAAGTGAACTGCCCGCTATTCCCGCTCGCGAGTATTTATATTGCCAGATAGTTCCTTCTGGAAAACGTCTCCAGTTCGCTCGACCCTTCTGGAAACTCTGACGTGTCACGCGCAAGGTCGTTTCTGGAATGTTCTGGAAGACTGACTCACGCCGTCTCATGCAGCTGCCTCCAAGGTCGTTTTGCAATGCTGTCGCACGGGACGCTGAGTTACATTTCTGAGGCGACGGCCTAGCCCCACGATCGTTACACTATCTAGAACGCGTAGAACTGCAATTTATGATAATTATTATTTAGTAATTTGTCAGTAATTTTTCAATTCAGTTTGACACCTGCAACCAATTTTGGGAAATCATAAAAAGAAGATAAGCAATTATTATTAACTAGCGTTCTGCACCCAAATTGAGCGCGAAATAATTCAATTAATCCAATTTGTACAAGAGTGATCCATTTTGTGTATCGAGTTAAAATGTGTGGTTAGAAAATCCACATAAAAAAGTCACTTATAAAAATTTGAAAACCCTACTACTGGCTTACTTGAGCCAATTCGGCCCACGGGTTCGCTCTCAAAGTGACATCAATCAATCAAGCAAGCAAGCAATGAAAATTATTCCATTTGGGATAAAACCTGAAAACTCGGAAAAATATCAGACTTAATAAAATTAACTTGAGTTGACAGAAAAGAGGATGCAAAAAGTGTATCTAAAAGTGGAGTTAGCCTTTAATTAACATATAGCGAGGGGGGTTTTTTATATTCGCGGAATGGCTAGGTTGGCTGTGGAAAAACAAGCATTTAATTTTTTACTAACAATTGTCAATACTTTCTGGGTAGAAATGTGAAATTTCACACCGATATTTATGATAGTGGTTCCGCTGTAGTTAAAAGATTAAGTTAATACATGGAATTCTTTGAAAAATGTCGATTATCGAGTTTCGTGCGGTTATTAAATTTCTTACAAAGCAGGGTAAAAGTGTAGATATTATTTTGAACGAAATGAGGGTTGTTTACGGAGATACCTGCCCTGGTAAAACTATGATTTATAAGTGGTCACGCTTAGTTAAACAAGGTAGGGAATCGTTAGAAGACGATGAACGCCCTGGAAGACCAAGTGACGTGACGACACACGAAATGGTGTTGAAAGTTGAACTTGCCGTTATGGAAAATGGTCGACTAAAACTGAAGGAGATCGCAAAAATGTTCAAAATTTCCGAAACAACTGCCTTCAAAATTCTTCATGAACACCTTGGAATGTCAAAGGTCAGCGCGGGGTGGGTCCCCCGAAACCTTACACCTCATCAAAAACAGTTGTTTTTTGTATGATTAACTTGAAAAGAGGCTTCCACGAATGGGGCCCCCAGTTAATCCGCTGCGAATTCCGGTTCAATGGGATTGCCGGGAACTGCCACTTAATAACCCTTGACTTGGGTTCAGTTATTTGTTGGAGTGAAACAAGACTTAACAAACACGAGTATATTGAGTAACAACGATTACAAACGTCACTGATGGACCGATGGTTTTTTACAATAGCTTCAACTGTTGTGACACGCTTGGATTGGCCACGCGAAAATAGCGAATTGCGCGTAACCGTCACACAAAACAACCTGGAAACGTCTTTACCAGGGAGCTAGACCGACCGCAAACTAGCACAAAGCATAGCTGAACTTGCTTACTCGAAATTCTGAATCTAACTGAAGCTGAATTGACAATGAGCTGAATTCAACAAGGAGGGGAACGCTCAAACACTATTGGCTGAGGCGATCCTGCGTAGCTAATCGGAGCGTCGCACGTTGTTTAGGAATAAATGCTTATTTTAAGAAATCTTGATGCTAAGCTCTCTCAATGAGGCATTGTATTGAACGAAATCCATAAACACATGAGACCCAAATACGCTAAGTCGGCTTAAGCCCTATTAGAAAGAGTATCCATCCGCTTAAAAGCCATTAAGGAAAGCTTACAAATTCCTTTCCAATATTAACAGAGGCAAACAAATACAGCAAGATGCAAATTTGACTTTACCACGACCTTTGAATGAGATAGAACAGTTATGACTTGAATTACATGAATAATTATAAGCAAAAAGGTTTTGATGCATGCATCTGTGTGAATCAAACAACAGTACCGCGTTGATTGTTGTAAGCAATTTTTAGAGTTCTGTGAGGACAATCAGGCAGATGTTATCGACAGAATTGTGACTGGAGATGAGACATGGGTTCATTTTTATGATCCTGAATCAAAAGAAGAGTCGAAGCAGTGGCATGTGAAGGGTGGACCAGCCCCAAAGAAATTCAAAGTCCAGCAATCGGCTGGAAAAGTGATGGCGACTATTTTCTGGGACTCTCAAGGAATTCTGCTTGTAGATTACAAGCCTAAGGTAGAGACCATTACAGGAGCGTACTACGCAAACATTCTGACTCGTTTGCGACAGAATAAAAGAAAAATGGCGAGGAAAGTTGGTAAAAGGTGTTCTGTTACTCCACGATAATGCCCCTGTTTACAAGGCTCGCGTTGCCGTAGCTGCTGTGGCGTCGTGAGGCTTTGAAGAAATTAATCATCCACCATACAGTCCGGACCTGACTCCTAGTGACTATTTTTTGTTTCCCAACCTGAAAAAGGACCTTCGTGGAATGCGTTTCAAGGACAAAATGTCATTGCAAGCTGCCGTAAATGAACATTTTGAGAGCAATTCAGAAAATTATTTGTTTGAAGGTTTACAAAAAATAATACAGCGATGTAATAAATGTGTCACTGTTCGAGGAGATTATATTGAAAAATAAAAAATTAAAATTAAGAAATATGCTTCTCTTTATACCCCATTCCGCGAATATAAAAAACACCCCTCGTAGTAATACGTTTAGAATAGATTTTTAAAAAATTTAAATAACTGAGTTTTTTTATATATTAAGACGTTGAGAGCCTTATTTACTTATATAGTAGCTCCACTTTGCGGAACCATTTCTTTATGCAATGACTTGAAAGCACCACGTTGGGCGACCTATTTATTTGTTGTGTTAACCTATCCTATTGTATTTTTACAAGCCACACAGTTAGTTGTTTCATAATTACGTAAAAATTTATAACATTGAGACACCTTTCTTTTTAAATTGAAATTTAATAGATCATTATATTAATGACTGTAATGTATTTGAGACTCTTAATAGGGCTGGGTCGTTAATATAGTGGTCTATTCTATGACATTCAAATTTTATATGGATTTTATTTATTGACTGCTAGTAAATGTCAGTTTGATTTTTTACAACTATCAAACTGTGATCAAATCAAAACGACAAATGTTCTTTCTTTTGACAATTCAATGACTCAATTCACTAAAGTAAGTACTGTGTTATTGTATTTTGCTCATTTATATTGTTTTTCTTACTCAATATTCTTTTATCGACCTGATTTCCTTTTAGATTCACTGCTATTCACATAAAACACTACTGCTCCTGACGTTCACAGCTAAGCTCATTTACAGCCTATCTTCAATACTCCTTCAACCACGCTACCGTCAATCTAACAACTTCCTGGTAAGTTTCCACTAATCAGATGGTATCCAAACTAATCTTCCTTTTTCCTCAGCCACTACCTTGTAGTAATCAACCAAATATAATAATCCAAATCGATCAGTCACGTCAGCAACCCCAGCAAAACGATTGACCAGTCCTCCGTAGAATATCCAACTCCAGTAATGAACACCAGTTATACTTTACTTGTATCAAATAATCCAAATCCACTCAAATTATTATTATCTTCTTCTTACTTGTAACTAATTGAACTGTATTCCATAATCTTCAATGATTGTATGCTCGTACCAACCAAATTAAATTTTCACTTATTTTCACCACGTACATTTGTTAAAACCTTTTTTATTTGTATATGGCCAAATTATTTACACAAATAAAGACATAATTTTTAGTTTTTTATTAATTCAAAAAGGATTTTCAAAAATGTCTCTACATAATTTCAGTTCGTTATTTATACTGTCCTCTAAACAAACTTTTTTTCTTTTATAGTTACAATTACTACTACACTCTTATAAACTTTTAAATGATCAGACATTTACCTACTACATTTCTCTATTCTAGTAATAAGCATATTTGTCTCATGTTTATCTTATCTTTCATATTAACTTTCACCATTATTAATTAAATACTCAAATGCTATAACTTTCAAAATAAATTCTAATTTCTCTCAAAATTATTTTCTATTACTCAAATTCAACGTAACTAATAATCTTAAATTCAATCAATGGCTTTCAACTAAACAAACAATTCTTTTATAAATTTTCATAATTTAATTGTATTAATCAGACGATTTTATTTAAACTAGTCTTTAACATTAGCTTACATAAAGATCACCCTTTATGTACCATTGCAATATATAACGGATATTCAGATTTATTTTATTTACAGATCACCAAAATTATAGATGTTGCAGTTGTTATTGCCACAGAAATATAGTCTGTGTTTTTTTCTTTGGCAACCTAAACCACAAGAAATTTGATCTTTTGAGTGGCTATGTCCACGCTAGAATAAAATTCTGCTGGTAGAGCATTATTACTCTCTTCGTTTGTTATTTAAATATTTTGGTTTCAACAATGTTGCCAGCATACTCTTTTTCTATTAAAATTTCGTGCCAGCCTAACTTAGGTATAAACCCTTCAAGCCTAGGATTAAGGTGTCAAGTTAGAATGGCGCCCTGTGTCAGATAAGATAAACAGTTTAAACACGATTAGAAGATAATTTAAACCAGTGTAACAGAGTTTTGACATAATTCATTAAATATCATAGAATACTTTAGTGCTCGAAAAGTGGCCTAAGTCGATTTAGTAAGTAAGTCATTTTAACGAGACCAGAAGTTGTTTAAACAGATATTAGTTGTTAAGATATAAATAGTTTCATTGAGTTTCAAATTATTTCAACGAGACTACAAATTCATAAGTTGTAATTAGTAAAGATTGCCATTTATCAGATATTGTTCTTTAGAAGTATTTTAAGGAGATTTCATACATAATATTAATCAGATTAAGGGGCTTTAACGATATTAAAGAGCTTAAAAACCAAATTAAATTCGTCGAACGATTTAAAAGGACATTGAAAGTTGACTTAATAAGATTAGAATCTGTTGAACGAAACGCCCAAGGCAGCTTAAGACAACATTTAGGTTAATTTAAGGATTCCAACGTTGTTTAAGTTCGTCGTTTTAACGTCATATAAAATATTTTATCTTCATGAGTGTTGTTACAGACTCTTAACCAAATTAATTTTAGTATCGTTAAGAGCGTCATGACCACACTGAGTGCGGAATGGATATTACCGCACTATTTTTATATTAAAAAATACATTGAACCAGAATTTATTGATGAAGATAAAATATTGAACAATACACGGTTGGTTATGGCACTAACGAGACTCGTTTGGTTACCGCAAAACTCGCAATCAAACGCGTTTCGTTAAATCAAACTTGTATCGTTATAGATATTAACGATACAAGTTTGATTATGAGCATCTTAACGAAACGAGTTTGATTTCCAAAACGAGGCGGTGAGTGCGGTAATAAAGCTCTTAACGATACTAAAATTAGTTTGGTTAATAGTCTATAACAACACCGATGAAGATAAATATCTATTATACTACTTTAGTGTTTTAATGTGGCTATTATAAAACTGAAAACAGTGCTTTAATGGGGTCTATTAAAGCACTGTTTTTGTATTGTTCTTTTAATATGAAAAGCGTCGAAACGACCTCATTTATTTCCTCCCTTATTTTAGCCAACTGACAGATTGTCACATTTATGAAGTGTCAAAATTCAAAGTTTCTGATTCTTTTCATGCAAAGTAGATAAAATCTTGAATGATACGCCTTGCTAGGCACTTGACGCGTGCCTAAAACACTCCAATTTAGCAACTTGTATCGTAAATAGCCGTTAAACCAGAATAATTTTCAACCTCATTCGTTTTTAACGAAATTAGAAGTTGTTTATATAAATTTAAGTGAAATAATCTAATTGCTCAGATTGTAATTTACTACATTTACTTACATTTCCTGATGTTATAATCATGAAAGTTAGATATCTTTTCCAAAAATGATTCAAATAATTAGGTGGCAAATTATGTTCAAGGTCTTAAAGAGCTTTTAATACATAATTTTAACCAGTTTAATGTGATATTTCTGGCAACGGGCCGGCGGCCTACCTAGTCGTTTTAAAAATTGGGTAGCAAAACCACAGTTGTGGAAGTAGGGAAGGTAGGTCAGTCGTCGAAGGCGTGATGCTAACCACATCACCCAGTACTCCGTTAACGTGTGCCAGATTGACTGGGTTTGGCAAAGGGATATTTAGGCAACCCTGACTCGCCGTGTCTCAGGCCATATTTCTACGAGTGAAATGAAGTGCCCTGAACTGTACTTTTACTTAATGGGATCTTAACGAGACTAAAGTGCGTATAAACCAAATTAAAGTCATGTAACAATTTGAATAGGCATTATAAGTTAATTTAATGAGGCTCGGGGGCGTTTAACGAGACTCAAGAAAGTTTTAGACATCATTTAGACTAATTTCAAGGAGCCAAGAAGCTGATTATTTTAAGGCAGTTTCAACCATATTAATTTTCACCTTCATTTGTTTTAACTAGATGAAAAACCGGTTTGTTTATATAATAATAATAATAATAATTTATTAAACAATATTAACAATAACTATATCAACAACATTAATAATTTTAACAATATACAAGCAGACATACAAGAATCCAAATAATGATTAACAGATCAAAACGTAATTTATAAATATGTAGTAAGTCGCAGTTAACAAAGTAGTTAATAAATGTACAATTAAACTTAATACAAGCATTTAATTGTTTTATTGTTTAATCTCAAGGATAAATTCAAAACGGTTTTTTTTCAAAAACCGTCTTTGCTCTACCATTTCACCTTGATGGGTAAGAGAAAACTAGATAAATAACAACCTGCCTAATTTCTAAAGTAATTGTAATTATTTGCATAAACTAAACTTAAAGTATTCGCAAAGCATGAACTAGAATTAAATGTATTATGAGAATCGACATTGAACAAAGAGAGTTAGAATTTACTTGTTTTTAAATAATATCATAAAAAACCAGTAGAATGCAATGATCAAGAGTTGGATAATAGGTTACAACGTAATGCATATTTAAATTTGTTAAGTGAATAACCCTTAAGAGATTCCTTGATATTATTGTACATGGTGTATATCTGATAAGAAAAAGATCTCTCAAAGAGAGAAGTTTTGTGTTGTGGAGGAGAAATTAGCCCCCTAAATCTAGTTGATACATTATGGATGTCAGTACGAAACGTGATCTTATTGTACAGGTACGGAGGAGTTTTCTCTGATAATATCTGGTGATACAGACATAGACATTGTAATTTACTATTATTTTGCATTGATAACCAACCACATTCGGCTAATTTATGTGAAATATGTTGAAACTTTTTAATTCCATAAATAAACCTTAGACAGGAATTTTGAAGTTTTTGTATACGAGTAGAGGTAGCTACATCGATAGAAGCATGGTAAACTGGTACACAGTAGTTTAACTGAGAGAGAATTAAGGCTTCGCAAAGATTTATTTTTATATTTATGTTGAAGTATGATCTATGAGTGTACAATTTTCTTAAGTTATGATAACCACGCGTAATACTCTTATATACGTGATCCCTATAACGAAATGTATTATCGAAGGTTAAGCCCAAACTTTTAGCTTTGTCCACTAGTGGGATTCTAGTATTGTTCATTCTAATTTCAACATTTTTATAAAGCCTTTTATACTCATTTTTATTGCCGAATAAAAGTACAGCTGACTTGTTAGGATTGATTAGAAGAGATAATTCAGTGGAAACAGCATAGATATATTGTAAGGTAGTATTGACCACTTCCATAGCACGCTGTAAATTAGACGGTTTAAAAGAGTAGTACAGTTGCGTATCATCTGCATAGACATGGATGTTACAATTCGTAATGTTTTTTATCAGGTTAGAGGTATAGATGGAATACAACAAGGGGCCCAGAATTGAACCTTGGGAACACCACGCTCTACTAGTAAAGCATCTGACAGCTTGCAATTTAACTGGACACTTTGTAAACGATTTCTTAAATAATCTGCTATTAAGGTTGTAGAATTATTATCCAGGCCTGAACTTTCTAATATACGCACTAAGGTATCATGATGAACAGTGTCAAATGCTTTACTGTAGTCGAGTAGTACCAATATTGTCATTTCACCTTTATCAGTGGCAGAGAGAATATCGTCTGTTACTTTTAACAGTGCCGTTGTGCAACTAAACCCAGCCCTAAAACCAGACTGTACTTCAGGTAAGATATGATTAGTGGTTACATAACTCATTAATTGATTAAAAATTACTTTTTCTAGAATTTTAGACAGCTTGGGCAAAATACTTATAGGCCTAAGATCTTTAAAGTAGATGGAAATTTGCCATGCAGTAAACAACTATTAATTAAATGTGTTATGAAAGGCAGTATTAAAGGACAGCATAGCTTAATCATTTCTACATTGATACCGTCGTATCCAACAGCATTCGAATGAAAGCCATTAATTATTTTTAAAACTGTTTTGCAGTCCACCGTTCTAAAAGAGAATTTAAATTCACTCTTGCCATTGCCAATGTCAGAATTAGGTAAATGAGTATTAGTACCAGTCGTGTTACTGGCAGGTACACAGCCAATGAAATAGTTGTTAATTTTATTAGCATCACATAAATGCGATGGTATAGAAACTTCTTTGGTTGAACGCAAATCGAGGGTCTCAAGCTTTTTCCAAAACTCTTGTGTATTGCTATTGCGGTGTAAGAAATCAAAATAACTGTTTTTTTCATGGCGAATTGCTGAATTTGTAAAGTTTCTTAACTGTTTATAGTAGTCTCAATATTTTACATGTTGTCTTAGGAGCATGTTTATCAAACAAATTTAGTATGTGGTTGGTTAAAAATTGCGTTTTATGATCAATAGACTGTATCCAAAATATATGGTGAAGAGGGATATAATTTAAATCAGTTAGAAATGCATTAAGATCAATTGGTTTTAAATTACGAAATACTCTACGCTTGGGTTCCAAATGGGGTTCATTACTATCTATATCACAAAATATCAAATCATGATCTGACAACTTGCAGGTAACTACGCCGCAATCAGTGATTTTAGTTTGATCGGCAACTATAATGACATCTATAGTAAGAGATGCGCCTGAAGCAAATAGACGAGTTGGGCAATCAATTACCTGTGTTAAGGCGGCTTTACACGTGTATAGTAGCTAAAGCAAGTTACTAAATCAAGTAGCTTAATTTAGTAACTTGCATCATGTAAACATTATCGTTTAGTACGGTTTAGTACTTGAGCAAGTAAACAATTTAGTAAACTGTTTAGTCAAGTGAATAGAAATCAGTTCTATTTACTTGAGCAAGTGGAGTACCCCTACCACGATTTTCGGTAACTAAACGCAAACTAAGCAGGTGTAGACAGCTTCGTTTAGTGAAGTGTATTAGTCAGACCAGTCGTTCGCTACATAATTTGTTGAAACATGGCGTCCCGTTGGAATGAAAAAACAACATTAAAATTTGTTCAAGAATATCGAGAGCGAGAATGTTTGTGGAATACCAAGGCTAGCATTTACAAAAATAAACAAGGCCGAGAAACGGCTTACAAAGAAATTGAGGGCATTATGGGAATTGTGGGATTTGGAGTTGCAGAAATAAAAAATAAAATACGGGCACTGCGATCAACTTATTCTCAAGAGAAAAAGAAAATAAAAGAGTCTAGAAGAACAGGAATAGGATCGGATATATATTCCTTTATCTTCATTAACAAGTTCCTTCAGCAACATAGAAGAAGCTCCATGTGTTTCTCTTCGAGACAACCATTTCTTGCACCACACACGCTTTTGTTATTACATTATATCCATCAATTCACCACATAAGTGAAAAATACATTTCTTTACTGACGAACGAATTATTGCACGTTGTTCCATTTTGAAAAACTCAACGTCAACTAAACAATTATGCTAAAATGTGTGTAAACGTGCTCGCTTAACTAAACTACTAAATTTTAGCTACTTGATTTAGTAACTTGCTTTAGCTACTATACACGTGTAAAGCCGCCTTTAGACCAAGGGAATCTAAAATATTTTGGAAAAGTAAAACAGGTGGGGCATCTACCTTTAAGAGATCAATATTGAAGTCACCCAGGCAGATTATCTTATCAGAAGATGATAAATAAAAGTAAAATAAATCTTCAAGATCGTTTAAAAATAGTCTATAGTCTACGTGTGGAGGTCTATAAGCCGCCGTACCTATAATAAATTTTGTGTTGCTACTTGTGACTGTCACCCAAATTTGGTCAATGTTGTTATTATTACTTGTCATAAGCAGAGAGCAAGGGATATTAGTCCTTACGTACATAGCGACTCCTCCACCTCGACCAACACGATCACATCGCATAAACTTGAAACCGCAAATAGATACTCTCGTATCAGATATGTCCATGTCCAACCAGGTTTCTGAAATTGTAAGAATGTCAATTTTGTTTAGAATGATAAAATCTTTTAATTGATTTATTTTAGGTGCCAATGACCTTCTATTAAGGTGAGCTAATCTCATTACAAATAAATTCTAACTGACCTGTATATTAAATAGAAATTAAATTACTATGAATAGTCAAAAAAGAAACTGAATGTATAATCACAATTGAAAATTAAAAACTATTCATTTATCAGAGAGTAAATAGACCATCACCAAATAACAAAAAAGAAGAGATTATACACGCTATAAAAACTTCAAAAAATAATAAAGCAGTGGGACCTGACGAAATTCCTGCAGAATTAATAAAACTTATAGATGAAGACAAGATTGAAGTTCTGTTAGATCTATTCAACGCAATATACCAATCTGGAAATATTCCCAAAGACTGGCTAAAGTCTACATTTGTAACGCTACCTAAAACAACTCATCCACGAAAATGCGAAGAATATCGAAATATTAGCTTAATGAGTCATGTTGTGAAAATCTTCCTAAAAATCGTACACGCCCGAATATATAACAAATGCGAATTCACCATGTCAGACACACAACTGGGATTTAGAAATGGATACGGGACACGTGAAGCACTATTTGCTTTAAATATATTAATTGAACGTTGCTTAGATGTAAACACAGATGTATATATTGGATTCATAGACTATACTAAAGCATTCGACAGAATTCAACACAATAAATTATTCGAAATACTAGAACAACTGAACTTAGACTATCAAGACCTACGCCTTATAACAAACCTATACTGGAAACAGACGGCTTGCGTTCGAACAAAAGAAGGCATCACTGAAGAAATAAATATAAAGCGTGGTGTGAGACAGGGTTGTATCCTGTCACCAATGTTATTCAACGTATACTCCGAGATCATTTTCAAAACAGCATTGAACGCAAGAACAGAGGGTATTAAGATTAATGGAATGGCTATAAATAATATAAGATATGCCGACGACTCTGTGCTTATAGCGGAAACGGAGCAAGATCTTCAAAATCTGTTCAACTGTATATATGAAAGCAGCGCAGCATATGGATTAGACATGAATCTAAAAAAGACCAAGTATATGGTAATAACAAAAAAACAACCAACAATGCAAGGAATTACAATAAAAAATAAAAGCATCCAACGAATATCTGACTATAAATATTTGGGTATGATAATATATGACGAAGGAAGACAACAAAAGGAAGTGAGAAGCCGAATTGGACAAGCCAGATGTGCGTTTAACAACTTAAAATCTCTACTATGTAACCGTAGTTTAAAATTATATCTAAGGAGAAGACTTCTTAAATGCTATGTGTTTTTGGTGCTGCTGTATGGGGTAGAAGCCTAGACGTTAACACATGACCTATGCAACAAAATCGGTGCATTTGAAATGTGGGCCTACAGACGCATGCTACGAGTTTCATGGGTGGATAGAATAACCAACGTACAAATTTTAGAAAAAATGAATTGCTCCTTGGAACTTATGACTACTATAAAACGACGGAAACTAGAGTACCTAGGGCATATAATGAGAGGCGAAAAGTACCAATTACTACAATTAATTTTACAAGGTCATATAAAAGGCAAAAGAAGTCCTGGCCGTAGACGCACCTCATGGCTAAAGAATCTCCGAAATTGGTACAACAAATCTACAAGATCACTCTTTGGAGCTGCAGTTTCCAAGGTGCAAGTAGCCTTATTGATCGCTAACATCCGTTAGGATATGCACTAGAAGAAGAAGAAGAAGGAAGGTGTGATCACGATAATTATAAATTACAAATATAATAGTATGCATGTATATATACATCAGAAAATAAATTAATTGTCATTGAGTACACATAAGTAATAGAAACGTAATCACAAATATAAATTGAATGTGTATCTAATAATAAAAATTAAGGATAATTGCTTAAATTACACAAAAAAGATTCACTTCGTGGAAGCAAGAAAAGTATAATCGAAACGGTAAGTTGCTGGTTATCAATTACTAAGTTTGACACACGCACAAAAATATGTATTATTAATTGCCGCCTCGTTTTGGCAATCAAACTCGTTTCGTTAAGATGCTCATAATCAAACTTGTATCGTTAATATCTATTATCTTCATCAGTGTTGTTATAGACTCTTAACCAAATTAATTTTAGTATCGTTAAGAGCTTCATTACCGCACTCAGTGCGGTAATGGATAGATACTACCGCACTCTTTTTGTATAAAGAAATACATTGAACCATAATTTATTAATGAAGATAAAATATTGAACAGTACGCGTTTGCTTATGGCACTTAACGAGACTCGTTTCGTTAGGATGCTCATAATCAAACTTATATCGTTAATATCTATTACCCAATCTAATGGGATCTTAACGACGGCAGATACGAGTAGAGTCCCAATAAGCTGTTTTAATTATATTGGAAAAATGTAGGTAGTTGAGTAAAGTCCGTGACAAATTCGTTAAGGGATTAAGTCGTTAAGAGATGATTAAGCGATAATGATTTGCTAATGTCCGAACTAAAGTAGCTTCATCAGCTGTTACCTGATTGGCGGAAAAACAACCCCCCTCATGTATCCAAAGAATGAAAAATTTTACACAATGATGAGATATGATTTATGCCATTTAGTTAAAATCTGTAAACGACCTGAACATGAGTGCGCTAAAATTTGTGACAAGTGAACGAGGAAAAGAACTTATAGTGTTGGATGGGTTTAAATATCGTTTCCACAAAGAATTATCAACTGGGGTTAAACGATGGGTATGTTCGATCGGCGCAAACAAGAAGTGTTCAGCATATTTGCAGACCGAGGGCAAATCTAATGTTTTGGTGAAAATCATTTATAAGCATAACCATGAACCACTACAAGAAAAATTATTGAACAGAAACGTATTAAGCAATTCCTTAAAAAGAAAAGCTGTCGAGGATGTAAGTGAAAGGCCCATGAAATTAGTTCATAAAGAACTAAGAAAATGTGACGTCGACACTTTGACAAATAGCGACATCCAGTGCATAAGAAGAAATATATACCACCCAAGAAGAAGCCTTTTACCAAAACTCCCAACAAACGTTGAAGAAGTTCACCAAGCCCTAAACTCATATCTAGTAAAAACAAATCGGGAGGAAACATTTTTACTAATTAACGACGCGACGTGGAAAATAACGTGGTGATGTTTTGGTGTCATACAAATTTGGAGTTTTTGTGCAATTTGGAAACTATATATGTGGATGGAACATTTGACTGCTGTTCTAAGTTTTTCCTGCAAATGTTTACAATTCATGGGCTAAAAGGAGACCATTATATACCATTAGTTTTCTTTTTGCTTGCTGACAAACGCAAGGCCACGTACAAATTGGCATTAAATTATGCTATCCAAGTAGCCCAAGTGTGGGAAACAGTTAGCACCAAGCACAGTCGTGGTCGATTTTGAACAAGCTATACATCAAAGTGTGACAGAGACTTGGACCAACATCACCCTAATTGGATGTAGGTTTCATCTGGGTCAATCATGGTACGTTTTATTTTTAATTAATATGCATTTTAAATAACAATAATTTAACAATTCTAGGTGGAGGAAAATACAAAAACTCGGTCTGGCAAGCTTCTATAAAGACAAGAAATCGGAGGTGGGAAAATTCTGGTACTGCTTCGGTTTGCCATTTCTCGATCCTAAAGATGTTCGGGATTGTTTAGACATTGACTTCAGTGCAATTCAACCTGCGAATTCTAAATTAACAGAATTTACAGACTATTTGGTGGACAATTACATATCCGAATCTTCTACATTTCCACCATATATATGGGCTGAAAATTCAAGCAGCTTAAAAAGGACCACAAATGCTGGCGAGAGTTTTCATTCACGTTTTAATTCAGCTTTTTACCATTCGCATCCTCACATTTTTAAGTTTATCACAGTTTTGTTGGATTTTCAAAGTGATACATAAAAATAATAAGTGTGCAGCAAAATGAAAAAAAAAAATATGCTTCGCAAACTTTAGACAATAAACAGTTTTTGAATTGTCAAACATCTCGAATAAATAATGGAGATATAACTAATTTTGATTTTGTTACAATAGTTGGAGATCATTTTAAAATGTAATGTTTTAAAAGTGCCTAATGCTGTAAACTGTAAATAGCTGATTTTTTAAATATTTCTATGCGTGTATGTACAGTTGCGGAATTAAAAATCCGGACATTTAAAATGATTCAGTGTATATCTTACTTTACTTTATTTATCACGTTACCTGGTGAAATTAGTCAAAGTCAAAATAATTACTCGTATATGACAGCATGCCTCATTGTTTAACTGTCAATTGCTAACCTAGAAACGCAAAGCCTAATTTACATTACCCAAAAATTGCAAAAATCCTCTATAAGACTCGTCCGGATTTTGAATTCCGCCACTGTACCTATTAAAGCAAATGGTTGTAAATGTTTTTGCATTTCATGAGTTTTTTTACAATAATTTACTAATAATTGATTGTAAATTTCTAATATTACTCTAAAATAAATTTTAAATTACTCAAGTGTTTATCTATTACTTAATCTAACATAATCTGCTAAGATACTTTTGGGACCCTATTCAACCATCAACGGGACTCTACTCGACTGTGATTAAAGGTGATTAGAAAGTTTGGGACTCTACTCCACTCCGCCGCTTAACGAGATTGAAAAATCTATAAACCAAATTAAAGTCATCTCACGATGTGAACAAGAATTAATTTATCTTCATCAGTGTTATTATAGACTCTTAACCAAATTAATTTTAGTATCGTTAAGAGCTTCATTCGCACTCAGTGCGGTAATGAATATTACTGCACTCTTTTTGTGTAAAGAAATACGTTGAACCAGAATTTATTGATGAAGATAAAATATTGAACAATACACGTTTGCTTATGGCACTTAACGAGACTCGTTTGATTGCCGCAAAACTCGGCTCACCGCCTCGTTTTTTGGCAATCAAACTCGTGTCGTTAAGATGCTCATAATCAAACTTGTATCGTTAATATCTATAAGTATGCTTAGGATATGTTTAACGAGACTCAAGAATGTTTAAGGCAAGTTTGAGACTAATTTCAAGAAGCTCAAAATATTTTAAAGGAAACTCGTTTTAACTTTATATAGAGTCGTTTTAATTATATTGATTTTGAGCCTTCTTCATCTTAACGAGATATTAAGAAGCCGTTTACATAAAGTGTAATTTTTAAGATTGTTATGTACGCAGACAGACGTTCTTTAGAAGGGTGTTAGCGAGGTATCACATATAATATTAGCCAGATTAAGGAATATTAACGAGATTAAGGAGCTTCTAAACCAAATTAAGGTAATCTAACGGCATTAATAGTTGATCATATTAATTTATGTGATCATTAGCTCTAACAAAATCAAAATCCGTTTATATAAAATGTAATCGTTACAATTGGCAGATACCGGGTGTCCATTCTCTAAGCCGAACATAGGCAATTAACATTAGTGCATTCACTCGTTCTTCATTGAAATAATTCATTTTTCTGTAGATAATTTTAATAGACGTTGACAGAAAATACCTGATTTACGCCAACTAATTACCAATTTTTTTGACAAATGCTATCGAACTTGAAAAGCAAGGAATGGCATATTTAAAAATTCCCAAGTTTTAAATTAGTATTTTAAAATAAAAATCGCATCTTGAATATTATTATTGGTATCATTTGATGCGCAATAATTTTATCTTTCCATTGATACCATTACCTTCTCCATAAGTTGAATTGGCGAGCAAAAACGTTCAATACAACGTTAATAGCCTATGTTCGACTTTGAGAACGGACACCCGGTATAATTTTAACCAGATTAAGGCAACATTAACGAGAGTAATAAGCTAGTAAAACAAAGTCATCTAACCATCTAAAACAGTATTGTAAGTTACGTTAATTAGAATAGGAGCTGTTTAATGAGACTCAAAGGAGTTTACGACAACCTCCAGACTAATTTTAAGGAAATTAAAGTCTTTTATTTCATACTGATGTCAAAAATTACATTTTTCGGATTATTTATGGTACAAAAAATGAAACATTAAAGTCCTAGTACTTTAAAGTAAAATTTTAAAGTTCAAGTACTTTAAAATTATACGTCAGTTGTTGACATGAAACTTGAAATGATTTACAACATTTTATTTAAAATTCATTAAACTTGCAGTATGAAATAAACCGTTCTATTCACCACGAACGAAAAGTGTTTTTAAAGGTCCTCGCAAGTAATTCCTTCCTCGTCTGACGCCTCGGACGTAAACTACTTTCTCGGCTCCTAAAATGTCACTTTTCGTTCTAGATATATAAACTACTATTAAAGGAGATGTACTTGTTTATATAAAGTCACTTAGACGATATTTATATTGCACCTCATTCTGTTTAACGTTTATATAAAATGTAATTGTTAAGATTGGATTTAAGCAGATCTACAAACATGTTAACGAAGTTTCATGTACAATTTTAACTAGATTGGACAGAGGTCGTATGAACCCAATTACAATCATGAAAGGGTATTAAAAGGCGATTTAATAAGAGTAAGAACTGTTTAGCTAGACTCGAAGAAGTTGAAAGCAACATTTAGAATAATTTAAATGTAATAAAGTCGTTTAAACGGAACTTTGTCTTTTTATCTTTTAAAAAGTCGTTTAAACAGCATTAGATTTTATTATCAGTTGTTTTAACGATATTAAAAGCCGTTTATATAAGACGTAATCGCAAAGATTGTCATTTACGCGGACAAACGTTCTTTAGAAGTGTCTTAACGATGTTTCATGTGTAATTGTAGCGAAATCAAAGGGATCTTAACGAGAGAAAATATAAGTTAACTCAGACGGTATTGACCACGTTTCATGTGAAATTTTAGCCAGATTAGCGAGATATTGATGCGATTAGAGATCTCTTTAACCAAATTAACGCCATCTAAGGATTTGAAAGGGAATTATAGCTTGAGTTAGTTAGAATAGCAGTAATTTAAAGAGGGAGTTCAAGACATAGTTTTAACGAGCTCAAGTTGTTTAAACGGGATTGTTCACCAAATTAAAATAATCTAACGATTTGAAAGGGCATTACAAGTTGATTTAGAGATAGTATGAGCTATTTTCCGAGACTCGATAAGGTTTAAGTCAACATTTAGATTAATTTTAAGAATTCCCAAATCGTTTGAACGACTCTTAATAGTTTTAACTTCGTACAAAGTGTTTTAAATCAGATTAATTTTTAGCCTAATTTGTTTTAAATAGATTGAAAACCCTCTACATGTAATGTAATTGCTGAAATTGTTATTTAAACAGACAAACGTGCGTGGGGACCGTATTGACGAGCTTTAATGTACAATTTTAGCCAGATTAGCAAGATCTTGGCGCTATGAAAGAGCTTGTCGAACAAATTAGCATCATCTAACGACTTGAAAGAGCATTACAAGTTAATTTACAGCTAGTAGGGGCTATATTACGAAACTCAACAAAGTTTAATACAACATTACTAACTTTAACAAGCTCAAAGTCGTTTAAACGGGAATTCGTCGTTTTAACTTCATATAAAATCGTTTAGACCATATTAATATTCCACCCCACTTGTTTTAACGAGATTAATATTTGTTTATACGCAGACAAACGATCTCTAGAAACATGTTAACGAAGTTGTAGATTACACAGCTTATAAAGCAAATTAAAGTCTACAAATGGCATTAAAAGTTTACTTAGTAAGGCTAGGAGCTTTTTAACGAGGCCCGAGAAAGCTTAAGATTTCTAAGTCGTTTAAATAACAGTTGCCGAAGATAAGACCCTGAACTTTTAAAGTTTTTACAGTTTACCTTAGAGCCGATAAGCATATATTTTGTTTTAGGCTATTTAATTTCAATTTATTTTGACAAAGGCATTCATATAAAAATTGTAATACTTTATTTAGTGTCATAGTTATCTGTTGAGAATTATTACCAAAATCACATATAATGGCAAACAAGTTAACAAGTTTTTCAAATGGTTGTTTATATCATTAAAGTAAATAATAAACAATAGCGGTCCTAACATACTTCCCTGCGGTACACCCCATCTGCTATCTCCTTTATTATAAATCTTATTACCAATCTTGGTGATATCTACTGCATAGAAAATATTTGAACCATTCAAGTACACAATATTTTACACCATAATTATACAATTAACTTTTTAATAAGAATACCCCTCTCCGTTGTTTCAAATGCCCGCTTCAAAGCAACAAAAACACTTAAATCAAATCCTGAAGGTCATTTTGAAAACCTCACAGCCGTTTTGAAATCATCACAGGCAATTCCAAACCTTAAAAGATGTTCTAAAAATCCTCAGGACTGTTTTCAAATGCTCAAGGTCGTTCGGTAAGAATCAAATCAGTTTTGAAATATCAGTAGTTTTCCAAGCTTCAAGGACATTCTATCACCTTGAAATCTTCAAGGTCGTTCTGGAACCATCAAAACTCTCAAAATAATTTGGAAACCATCAAGAGCGTTTGAAACTCTTATAACTATAACTTAGGTTATTTAGCACAGGCTAATACATACAAACCATACACATGAAAATCCTTCTCACAAACATTTGGAAAACCATACAACTAAAAAATAAACAAAACAGTTTCACCTCCTTAAATATATACATACAATTAACAATTGGTACCTATTCATTTTTCAGTTGACGCAATATAAACAGATACTCATACCCCAATGAATTAATTGCCTACATAGTAAATCAATCTAGTTCATGCGAGAAGTCACTAGATCACAATGAATTATGGTTATTATGTGTTTTATTAAATAAAATGCTCGAGTCCAAAAGCGATGACCGGTGGGATTCAAACTCGGGCTTCGACTATGCTACAGCGGTATAAAGCGACGCGCTCACGGCTTACGACAGGACTCAAGAAGAGTGTTCACCCTGCAAACATAGTGCGCAAAATACGCTGTTTTCAGTCTAGGGTAAAAACCTGAGCTACGCCCAAAGCATTACTTTTATTTCACTAATAGTTCTTGAGTCTTTCCGCAATAAATAGTTTTTGAGCTATTCCACCAACAGTCGTCCAGACAGACAGACAAACTTAATTAAGAAAACATGTTTTTCGTCATACAGGGACTCGCTTGAAATGTGAAGACCTGAAAATATATCGGAAGATCATTTTTTACATGATTACAATACTGGTCTTGCAGTTGCAAAAACCGTCCTTCAAACTCTCAATAATATGAAAATTGATGTGATAAAAATAGCATTCCAAGCCTATGATTTCGTGGCCTCAATATCCGGAGAGTTTAATGGTACCCATAAACATATTGCTATGATTATAGACTTATGTTCGTTTAATAATAATGGTTTTAACCTTAATAAAAAAGAATAGCATGTATCTCAACTCAGGGGTAGGTTCTGAAATATCAAGTAATCTAATTGTAATTTGAATTATGTTAAAACTTCAATAAATTTGACATTTATGTCATTTGCAATTGCTTGTGCAGATAACTAATCAAGATCCTTTACAAATTATATAAAATTCATAAATCAATTCGTAAGTATGACTTTCTTTGTCTTAATCAACCAATTTTAAATGTTCTTTGTTACAGATAACATTAGCATGTATTTATTATTAACTAACCTGCAACGCTCAAACTTCCAAGTAGCTTGAATCAGCCTGTTTCCTTCAGTTCTATCTGTAAATAAACACTAATCACCTCACTTGTAAACTCGCTGCATCCATCACGTTGTCGACTCAAACTGTCCAGCTGTGAGTATCCTCAAAATAATCTCGTTGTTTAACAATCCAAATCCTCATGTATGTTCCCTCAGTCGTCAGGAAGTTGATCTCCGTTCAATGGGACCTAGTCTGTTGTGACAAAACTCCAAACAGCAACCTCGTCCTAAGCTGGAAGATGACAGTTCTCCACCAAGTCCAAACACCCTCCGGCACAGCACACAGAAACTCCAAGCAGCGTCAACACTCCCAAAAGAACGTCCAATCGCCAATCCTTTGTATTAAAATTCCAATAAATTATATCCAAATCGTTACTCTTGCTGATGTTTTATTATATAGTTCCAATTAATAATCTTGATCCTCCATTCTTGCTATATTTTATCTTTGTATTTACTTGCACTCCTGTAGTTATATCATGTAAAATTCATTTACATTGTCGAGTTATATTTTCACTTCAGTACCACGTAAATTTCATGTATAGTCCATTTATCATGCCAAAATAGTTCTTAGATAAATAGGACTAGAGTATATTAAAGTTTATTAGTCGAAAAATACTTTACATTTCAGTTTTCAAGTTTGTTTATTTAATAATCCCCTAAAACATATTTTTCTATCTCTTGACTACCATTATTTAAATTGAATGCCACACTCTAGACATTTTATATTAGGACTTTGATTCATTATCCTGCAACATTAAGTTGTTTGCATTATAATATTTTCTAGCCTTTTTCAATGATTACTATACGAATACTATTCCATTCTTTACACTTAATTTTCGATATATTTAAATTATTTTCTCTCTCTATGTACCATATCAATATATTTGAAATAGCTGGACACAATAATGTCTCATAGTTGTAATGTTAGCAATATAATTTCGGAATTGTATGAAACTGAAAGCATTCTTTCTACATCAAGCACTGACAAATTACAAATTTATACCGATAAAATATGTAACAGTGAAAATGCTCTGCATTTGAAAAATCTTCTAGACTCGACTGCTCGAGCAAAGTGTTTAGACTAGTTAATGTAACATATTTCTATTTCTTTGTATAATATTAAGTTTGTGTATTTTTGTTGCCAGTTTTGTATTTCGGGCGCACTCGCTCATTTTCGGAGGGTTGCTGGTGCGTCATTTTAAAATCTTCGGTGGTCAGTTTAACCACTGACACGCAAATGATGAGTTGAAATAAAGTGGTTACTCAGAAAAGTTTTATTTTATTAACATATTTTGGTCCTTCGCAGTCGAATTAATAAGAACTATGTGTAGTGTGTGTGTAAGATTTTATCCGGTAACCAATTAATCAAATTTACCGTCGATAAACCAAATTCGCTAAGTGTTTGAAATCCGTGGCCTGTACCAGTACCAGCGCGTCGATTTCTAAATTCATCTTTTGAGCGACTACGTGGAAGCATCAGCGATTCATCCCCAAATAGTATTAAATTAATACGTAATCAAAAGGCGACGCCGGAGCATCATTCCTTTGTCCATAGCCCTTGGGTCAAAGTCCAGTTAGCATCCCTTCGTGCCCAACAAGCAGCATCTTGGAGCATCTGGCACCGGCCTGTGCCCTGCACTTGCAGTTAACAGCGTGAATCAGCTTCCGGGTGCAGAGTGACAACAAAGAAGCCCCCGCAGGTAGCAACCCTGGCTGAGAACAAAGAGGCTAAGAAGTAAGTGAGCTATCCTTATCGTATTTATCCTACTTTTTTTTATTCCTCATTACCATTGCTGCAATTACTTTGAAATTATGGAAGATTTAGCGGACTTAATACGAAAACGTGGTGTTATTAAAGCCCAACTCACGAGGTTTCAAACTTATATTAATTCAGCCTTAAGCAGTACGAATCTAGATGAAGCATTTCTTTCCCAATTAGAAATGAGAATTTCGGGAATAAAACCCATTATAGCTGATTTTAATATAGTGCAAGATGAAATTGAATCGCTTCAGTCTGAAGAAGTTGTTGCTAGTTCAGATGAAAGAGAAAGCTTTGAATGTTTGTATTACACAAATTTATCTTTGGCACAAACATTTCTAAAGCAACACAGTCAAGTTATCCCCTTGCAGCAACAAACAAATTCAAATCGGAGCAACCTCGACCATTCCGGGATAATAAATCAAGTTCGTCTTCCAACCGTAAATTTGCCTGAATTTGAAGGCGATATCGGGCATTGGTTAGAGTATAGAGATTTATACAAATCATTAATACATGATAACGAAACTATTACGAATGTTCAAAAATTTCTATACCTAAAGGGCTCCGTTAAGGGAAAGGCAGGCGAAATAATTCAATCCTTACAAGTGTGCGATATTAATTATCCCATTGCGTGGAATTTATTGCTTGAAAGATATGACAATAAGCGGCTAATTGTAAATAATCATATTAAACTATTGTTTAATTTACCATCTATAGCAAAGGAATCCCTTATTTTGTTAAGGCAGCTCCTTGACAATATTTCTAAACATTTAAGGGCATTAAAGGGTTAGGTCAACCAGTAGAAGCGTGGGATACCATATTGATTTATTTAATTAGTGCTAAATTTGATTCCGCCACTAAACGTGAATGGGAGGCTCAGAAAATTGAAGGTGATTTTCCAACTATGGAGCATTTAAAAACGTTTCTGAAGTCGAAATGCGAACTGTTGGAAACTCTTAATGTTACGCAGGCCAGTGAACTGAAAGTTAATAAATTTAAAGCCAAATTTAATAATTCTACAGCAAGTTAATTTTTGGCCATTAATGAAAATGCAGTTAAGCAGCCTAAATGCGTCATTTGCAAGGACTCGCACAGCATTTATAATTGCGAACAGTTTAAAGCACTTCCGATAGCGTCTCGAATACAAGAGGCAAAAAACAAAAGACTTTGTTTTAACTGCTTAAAGGGTTTCCATTCTAGTAATTTTTGTAGGGCATCAAGCTGCAGATATTGTAGGAAAAGGCACCATACACTCCTACATTTAGATACTCAAAATTCGGAAACTCAAAGTTCTCCCTCCGGAGTCATTCAAAATAGTGTAGAAGCGTCTAGCTCCGGTCATTCGCAAACAGCGCAGATAAGTCAGGAAGAATCTAATGCAGTTTCGTCAATGACAAGTCATATTATGAATGGCTACGAGCAGCAAGTGCTACTATCAACGGCGATCATTCGTGTTGAGTGCAAATCTGGCTCTCTTTATAATTGTCGTGCATTATTAGATTCGGGTAGCCAATCAAATATAATAACCGAAAATTTGTGTGAGCGATTAGGTTTACAAAAAACTAATATTGATTTAGCGGTAACGGGTATAAACCAGTTGTCCACCCAAATTTGGCACAAAGCGGAACTCAGTATGCACTCAAGCTATGGCAATTTTAAAACCACCATCTCTTGTATAGTAGTCCGAAAAATAACTGGAAATATTCCAAGCTACTCGTTCGACTCAGCCTCATTGCAAATTCCGCCGAATATTAAATTAGCTGACAATACATTTAATATATCAAGTGAAATTGAAATTCTGATAGGTTCCGATATCTTTTGGCAATTAATCTGTGTGGGACAAATTAAGCTAGGTGGAAATCGGATAACGTTGCAAAAAACGAGACTAGGATGGATATTAGCCGGTCCTTTAAATTGTCAGCCTAATAATCGTAACAATGTTTATTGCAATTTAAATATAGTAAGTGGTAGTCTAGATGTGCAAGCACAATTAGCAAAATTCTGGGAACTAGAGGAATGTTGCGTAACCAAGGCGCTTTCAAGCGAAGAGCGTTTTTGTGAAAGGAATTTCACCAGCACTACTGCTCGCGACGAGAATGGTAGATTCTATGTCTCCACTCCGCTAAAGGAAACATCGAATAAATTAGGCGATTCAAAATTACTAGCTGTTAAGAGATTTTACGCCCTTCAACGAAAATTGGAGAGAAATCCTAAACTTAACCCTTGTGTCTATACCCGGGTACCTGGGTACCCATTTGAAAGTTTTTGTAATTAATTTTACATTTCTCATTAAAATTTTGCAGCTATCGCTTAGTTTATCCTCAAATAGTTCAAGTACATTCGATTTGCACTATTATCTTTCAAAAATATCAATTACGTTATTTAAAATTTTAGTGTAAAGTTAAAACACCTTTAAGTTTATACCCGGGGTACCTGGGTAACCATATAATAAAACTACTAAATTGAAGACCCATACATTGTAAGATCAATTACACTGTTGACATTTGTTTACAACTATTGCGTGTTCATTACATAATGGACGCTTACAAGTGTGACATAACTTTCGTGTTTTGCGGCGCCTTTTGTTCTGCATGGATAGACACACATAGCAACTTCCAACCACTTTTAGACGTCCGGAGGCATCTCGATCTGAAGATCCTTAAGCAGTCGCTGTCGCAGTAGTTGGCAATGGTTTTCCGATCATACATTCAATCCCTGATTTAGTAGAAAAATGTCTATAAACATTAGGAATTTTAGATCTACTGTGAATAGCAGGCATGGCCAACTCTCTTCCTAGATTTTGTAGGAAAACCCTACGGTTATGTGTTTTTTTTAGCAAATTGTGGATTGTTCTTGCTATAAATTATAAAGGCTGCCAAAAATGCTATATCTAGCATATTATAAAAAAATGCCACTGGCCACCTCAGAGTCCTTCTTTTTGTAGAATAATGCGAAATCATTTTATCCATATTGTCAACTCCACTTTTTGTTTTATTGTAATACTGAATCATTTCAGGTTTGTTTTTGCTACCACCTACAGCATTATCGTTATGCATGGTGGATAACAGTATTACACTTTTGTTCTTCTTGGGAACAAAAGAACAAATTGTGACATTGTCTATACTAAATCCAAATAACGATGATTCGGGTTCACGTGACGACGAAGGAAGCATTTCAGTTGGAATATATGATTTGTTTTTTTTAGAGTACCAACAATCGATAAGTTCCAAGACATCATAAGGCTGGCTAGCGGGAGAATCGTAAAGAAATTATCCATAGTAATATTTAGACCTGATCCTTTGAATTGATAGCTTAAATCTTTTACAACGCGTTCTCCTTGGTTTACCTCACGTCCACTTGCAGATTTCCCTGTATATATTTGCTCACTCAAAGGATATGAACTGTAAGAGTCACAGATCCACCAAACCTTGATGCCATACTTTGCCGGTTTAGATGGCATGTACTGCGTAAATCGTGTTCTCCCTCTAAATGGAAATAGTTGCTCATCTACGGTCAAACACTCTGATGGTATATAGTGCTTACGTAAATTCGCATTCAAAAGGTTGAAAATGTCTGATATAGCAGCGGCTTTATCGTTTTCCAGACGTTCAGTGCGAGTATTCTCGTTATCAAATCGCAAAAACCTATTTACGCTCCAAAAACGATTCAAACCCATACTTGCTCTATACAGGGGGTAAGAATCAAGTTTCCATAACTCTTTTGTATGTTCAGAATTAGAATGATGCACACCTGCAGTAATAAGAATACCCAGAAAAGCGTCAAACTCCTCTGCTGTAATGGGTTGCCACACCTTTGGAACCTTTGTGGGGTTTTCACTATTATATTTCGCATAAACTCGATTGGCTTTTCTGTTCGTTTCACGAATGATTACGTCACACATGACACTACTAAATATACACTTGAAAGTATCATACACAGTAAGAGTTTCAGTTGACCGCACTGGACCAGCCTTTTGGCGAAGTATGTTGTGCTTCATTGTTCTAGTTGCATTTGGTGGTGTTCGGTGCCATTCCATTTTATCTTTGCCTAACAATACGTTATCCGTAGAATTACTTGTTTCTTGAAGTTCACCTGTTTCGTCATCACTGCTTAGATCTTCGTCGTTCAACTCTATATGATTATTGACATCTTCTAACACGTCATCAATATCTGATGCATCACCTGCTTGGTTTTCTGGAACGTATTCTTCGTCAGATTCACAGAATTCAGTACTTTCGTCACTCTCTCGTTGAGCAATTCATTCAAGTACGCTTGTTGTTGCTCATAAGTCATCCTAAAAAATTACAGAAATTAATAGTATTTATACAACTACAACGAACTGTATATACAACAACTTACCGTCTAAAATCTTCTGCTTTTCAACTCATTGTAATACACTTAGATAAAACTACACACTTAAAACACTTAAACTATACGTCTACCAGCTGCCGATGACAAGCAGAAAGTAATGCTCTGTGTAACTGCGTGCGCAGCATATCGCACTCGTCTAAAATGGAGGTGGGTACCCGGGTGCCCCGGGTATAGACCAGCGTATGAAAAATTTCGCATAGACACAAGGGTTAAGGAATTATATGTCAAATTCATGAGTGAATACGAGATGATGGGTCACATGAGCAAGATAGAAAATGTAGAAAATAGTGTCGTTTCGTATTACTTGCCCCATCATGGCGTGATAAAAGAAGAAAGTTTAACAACCCAGTTAAGGGTCGTGTTTAATGGGTCCGTGAAATCAAGCACAGGCATCTCTTTGAACAATCTTCAAGCTGTAGGTCCGGTCATTCAGGATGACCTTTTTTCCATTTTAATCAGATTTCGCAAATATAGATATGCTCTATCGGCTGACAGCAAAAATGTACAGGCAAGTGTTTATTCAGCCCGAACAAAGAGCCTTGCAACGCATTGTATAGCGATCAAGCCCTACTGACCCATTAACGGACTACTGTTTGAACACGGTTACGTACGGCACTGCCGCGGCTTCATTCTTGGCAATTAGGTGTCTTCAAGAGTTAGGACATAAAAGCATAAGCAAATTTCCTCGAGCATCTAACATAATTTTAAATGATTTCTATGTCGATGATCTGCTTACGAGTGCAGATTCCATCGAAGAAACAATTGCTATTCGAAATGAAATCATTTTGATACTCCAACGTGGTTGTTTCGATCTCAGAAAATGGATATCAAACGAACCCTCAGTTTTACATGATATACCTGCTTCTAATGCTGGAGATTCTAGCGCCCTGAAGTTGTGTCCCGATCAAAACACAAAAACTTTAGGCTTATTATGGCTACCGCAATCAGACACATTAAATTATAGCATCAAGGCAAATGAATTGCAAACTTCCGTGACCAAAAGGTATATTTTATCCGCTACAGCTAAAATATTTGATCCTTTAGGGCTCCTAGGTCCTGCTGTCATAATACCAAAAATTTTGCTGCAAAAATTATGGCAATATAATTTATCATGGGACGAATCTGTTCCTATGGATTTGCATTCTCAGTGGCTACAGTTTCAAGATGAACTAATAGCTTTGCAGCAAATAGAGATACCGCGTCAAGTAATCATCCACGACGCAGCGAGCACTGAGATTCATTGTTTTTCAGATGCGTCTGAGGTCGCTTATGGCGCTTGTATTTACGTTCGGAGTATGGACGCGTTAGAAAACGTACATGTTAAATTAGCTAAATCTAAAGTAGCACCGTTAAAAACCATTTCCATACCGCGCTTAGAACTGTGTGGAGCTCTTTTACTTGCTAGGCTTGTTGATAAGTTCAAGTCAGCCATAAAAATGCAGTTTGACGCTACCGTGTATTGGTGCGATTCGACAGTTACGCTAGCATGGATTAAGTCAGCTCCAAATACCCTAAAAACCTTCGTGGCCAATCGGGTTTCGGAAATTCAAAATTTGGTAGGCCAGTCTGACTGGCGGAATATTAGCTCTGGTGACAATCCTGCTGACCTCCTATCACGCGGTATTAGACCAAGTAAATTAATTGGCTCAAAGCTTTGGTGGCACGGCCCAGGCTGGCTAAGGCAGTTACCTACCTACTGGCCCGGTGGGGCAATTGAAAATTATCAAACTTCCACTGAGTATTTGTCTGAATGCCGCGTTGCAACTACAATTGAATTGATGGCAAAAATTGAAAACGATTTGTTTGCGCGTTTTTCTTCTCTAAAGCGGTTGCAGCGATGTATAGCATATTGTGTGAGATTTAAAAACAATTCATTAAAGCTGAAACGTGATAGAACCATCGGTTGCCTTACAGTGACTGAATTAAACCATGCTTTGGAAATTCTGATAAAAATTGCACAGCACGACGAATTTAAGCAAGAAATCAAGGAACTGTCGAAATCAAGGGATATTAACTCCAAAAGTAATTTACTCGCCTTACATCCTTTCCTTGATGAAAGAGGAATTTTGCGGGTAGGCGGTAGATTACAAAATTCCAATTTTTCTGAAAATAAGAAGCACCCCATTATTCTCCCGTCCAAGCATCGGCTTACATTGCTAATTGCGCAAGACCTGCATGAACGTACGCTACATTCGGGTCCGCAATTACTTTTGTCAGTTCTTAGGGACACATATTGGCCAATTTCGGGACGCAACTTGGTGCGAAAAATTGTTCATAACTGCGTAAGATGTTTTCGTGCAAATCCCAATCGTGCTAAATATTTAATGGGATCTTTTCCTAAATAGCGAGTAACAGCTGCCTTTCCCTTTCAAACATGTGGCGTAGTTTATTGTGGCCCTATTTTAACGAAAACCCGCAAGGGGCGAGGTTGCAAGACGATCAAAACATATATATGCATTTTCATTTGTTTTTTGACAAAGGTAATTCATGTGGAAGTTGTATCGGAACTTACCACAGAAGCCTTCTTAGCTACCTTAAGACGATTTGTTGGAAGGAGGGGTAAGCCTTCTAAAATATATTCTGATAATGGCAGCAATTTCGTTGGGGCAAATGCTTGTTTAAAATAATTTTTAAGAGATTTAGATTCTGAATGCACTAGTAAGGATTTTGATAATGCAATAGCCTCAGAAGGTATTTCCTAGTCCTTTATACCACCACGCTCTCCGCATTTCGGAGGTCTCTGGGAAGCAGGTGTAAAAACAATAAAATATCACTTGAAACGCGTTATTGGTACTGCACTACTAACGTATGAAGAATTAAATACAGTTTTAATTCAAATTGAAGCAGTGGTAAATTCTAGACCTCTCTCCACATTGTCAAATGACCCTTCTGACCTAAATCCTCTCACTCCAGCTCACTTTCTGATAGGGAGAAGCTTATTCAGCGTTCAAGATCAAAATGTTGTTGATACGAAGTCGGAAAGACTATCTCACTTTCAGAGGGTGCAGCATATAGCTCAGCACTTTTGGGCTAGGTGGTCCAAGGAGTATATTAGCCAACTACAGGTGCGATCCAACAGCGCAAATTTAATTACGCCCAACGCAATGGTCGTCATTCGCGAGGACAATGTGCCTCCTCTGAAATGGCATCTTGGCAGAATTGTGGAGGTGCATCCCGGTTCTGATGGCATAATCCGAGTGGTAACTGTGAAAAGTGTTGGTGGTGTACAAAAACGTGCGGTAGCTAAACTGTGTGTGTTACCCATTAATGACAATTGACTGATTTTTAAATACTTTATTCTATGTTGTGTTATTAAAGATTCTCGATTTTTGTATATATGTATGATTGATTAATCATTATTGTAACTGTACAGCGTTTTGAAGTTTAGTTCTTCAAGGTGGGGGGTATGTTTAGACTAGTTAATG
This sequence comes from Agriotes lineatus, assembly GCA_940337035.1. Taxonomy (NCBI): domain Eukaryota; kingdom Metazoa; phylum Arthropoda; class Insecta; order Coleoptera; family Elateridae; genus Agriotes; species Agriotes lineatus. Next base: position 29,672 of record CALNHX010003593.1, on the reverse strand, counting down.
TAACATATTTCTATTTCTTTGTATAATATTAAGTTTGTGTATTTTCGTTGCCAGTTTTGTATTTCGGGCGCACTCGCTCATTTTCGGAGGGTTGCTGGTGCGTCATTTTAAAATCTTCGGTGGTCAGTTCAACCACTGACACGCAAATGATGAGTTGAAATAAAGTGGTTACTCAGAAAAGTTTATATTTATTAACACAAAGTCAATTGATGTAGTGAACAAATCCTTAGAAGCAATAGTTGACCTATTGCTGGAAATCTTCAATTCCGATCAGAGCGATACTAGAGCATATATAAAGTCTTATGATCTCTATAAAACTATTCTGACGTTTGATTTTCTAATCTTTTATTTATGAAGACCGTTTTATTTCAAATAAAAGTACTAACCAAATTGTTGGAATCCAAAGGCCTAAACAAATTAACCTTATCTGAGGCCAGGGACTTTCCAACTTTTAGAATTTAGGTTAATATTCACTTATAATACCATGAGTAGTCAAAGTTATGTCGACTATTTTTGCGGTGGTGTCACGAATGTCCATTGCGCTTTGGTACGATTAGGACGAGTGCGCTAGCACGAGTCCTAATACAAAGCGCAATGGACATGAGTAGTGATACCACCGCAAAAATAATCTACTTAACTTTGACTAAGAATGGTATTCGAGGGACTATTTAATGAACCAAACTACTTTTTCAAATTAGTTTTCAGTAAATCTAGCAACAAACTACGCAATTTCTATAGTAACAGAACACTAATATTGACTTTTTCTAATAAAAATAGCATTTGTTAAAAATAGTCACTTGAATACCTTCTAGGAAGATATATCCACTGATATTTTTTTGATTGGTCAAGAAACGTCAGAATTCTAGATTTTTATTGGTCACTTTTTGACAGATGACAGGTGAATTGAATAGTCATTTTTATTTTGTCTGTCAGTAAATTTCTAAAAAAATAAGTATACCTTTTTTCAAAAATCTGCGAAGGGATTTACACATTTTAAATATATATATATATTTGGGTTTAATAACATGTATAATACAATATGTAATATAATACATTAATAAAATTATACAGCTGGTCGCTGCATTCCCAATCCCAGTCTCCATGCTACCCGGTCCTGCGCCATTCCTTCATCCATATCCCGGTTTTCAAGGGCTCGTCGTATTCCCTCATTCCACGATTTTCGGGGCCGACCTCTTTTATTCCTCCCTGGCGGCTTCCATTCGAACACTCGCTTTGGCAATCTTGTCTCATTCATCCTAAGTACATGTCCAAACCATTTCAAACTTTTCTTTTCTATTCTGTCCACAATTGTTTCTCTTGCTTTCATTCTGTTTCTAATTTCTTCATTTCGGACTCGTTGTAGTCTTGATGTTCTGGAACTTCTGCGTAAATAGTCCATTTCTACTGCTATCAGTCTACGCTTTTCTTCTTCCTTCAAAGTCCACATTTCACATCCATATGTCAGAACTGTTTCCACCATTGTTTGTCCGATTCGTTTTTTATTTGTGTTGCTTATGTTCTTGTCCCACCAAATACTATTTAGGGCTCCTATTACATTCCTAGCCTTTTGGATTCTGTTGCGTATTTCCTGGCTTCCAATTCCATCTCCATCTATTGTTACTCCTAAGTATTTAAATTTATCCACCTGTTTAATTTGTATATTGTCATCCATAAGGATTTCAAATTTCGCGACCGTATTGACCGCAAGATACTCCGTCTTCTCTAAACTCACTTCTAACCCCCATTTCTTATACTCTTTGTATAATCGTTTTAACATGAACTCCATATCGAAAGAATCTTGGGCCAGTATGGCTTGATCATCGGCGAAACTCATTGTATAGAGGTGTATGTCATTTATAGGTAAGCCCATTCGTTCACATGATTTTTTCCATCCTCGTAAGGCTATTTCCACATAAATGTTGAATAAAATAGGAGATAGACTACATCCTTGTCTAAGGCCTTTAGTGGGGTATATTGGTTCTGACAAGCATTGTCCTTGTTTGACGTAGGCTGTATTATTTTCATACAGTTCTTGAATGATTTTAAGTAAATGGTCGTTCACACCAATTTCCTTCAGTGCATACAATAATTTCTTTCTTGGGACGCTGTCGTATGCTTTTTTTAAATCTATAAAAGTAACATGTACCTCTTGATCCCTACTCTTTTTCTTCTCTATTAGTTGTTGCATAATAAATAAATTATCCATACATGAGCGCCCTGGTGTGAATCCACTTTGGTCCTCACTTATAAAATGTCCAACTGTAGTTCTCAGTTTTTTTTGGATTATTTTCCCCAGACTCTACTCAACACACTGGTTACGCTTAGCCCTCTATAACAGCCAGGGTCTTTTCTATTACCTTTCTTAAAGAGCGATGAGATAACACTAATTTTCCATTCTTTAGGTGTTTTTTGTTGTGTTAGACATAAATTGAACAGGTGTGTGAGTCGCAACAATAGTATGTCCCCGCCGTGTTTAATAAGCTCCGCCGGTATATTGCCCGGACCAGGCGATCTTCCATTTTTCAGTTCTTTTATATTTGCCTTTAATTCTTCTACAGTTATCGATTCTACTTCCTGGTCATTATGTATTTCACATTCATCCATCATAAATTCCTTTCTTTGCTCTACTAATAGGGATTCGTAATATTCTTTCCACTTATTAACACTAATTAATGTTAGGGACTTGTCCATGTTACCTGTTTTCATATTTTTTATTGTTTTCCAGACTTCAGTTGATCGTGATCCTCCTATGTATGTGTTTATCTGATCGCATTTATTTTCCCAAAATGTATTCTCTTCTTCTCTAATCTTCTGCCTTAGTTCTATATTTTTTTGTTTATAATTTTGATTATTGATTTCTGTTCTGTTTGTTAAAAATTTTCTATAAAGCTCATTTTTTTCCTTAATCAATTGCTTTACAGTATCTGTAAGCCAGAATTTTATTCTGTTTTTATGTTTTTCACGAGTATATTGTCCAAGCGCTTCTGCCGCACTTTTATGTATAGCTCTTTTAACATTCTCATGTTCTTCTTCTATTGATTGTGATGGTAACATATTATCTAGTTCCGTTGTTAATCGTCTTTGATATAAGTCTTGAATACTTGGTTGGTGTAATAAATATAATTTATAGCGTTTGTTATTGATTTCAGTGACCCTATTTGAGTTTGGCTGCTCATTATTTTTCTCATTTTTTTTATTGTGTTTCACTGTAAAAGGATAAACTATTTTGGCTACTACCAGATGATGGTCGGTTCCACAATTAGCCCCTCTTTTTACTCTCGAATCATGTACTTGGAAGTTTGAGGTTTTCTTGGTAATCACGTAATCGATAATTGACTTCTGTTGCATCGACGGTCTTTCCCAAGTAAAACGATGGCAGTCCTTATGTGCATACCATGTGTTTGTAAGTCTTAAATCATATTGGCTACAGAGCTCTACGAGTCTTTCGCCATTGTCATTCTGTACCTCATCGGCGAAGTTGCCAATTAAACATTTTAAAAATATAGAAAAAGAGTTTTATCTCTTTAAGACATTCACATTGTATCTGTGTACCTTAAAATGTGTCTAATTTTGTCAAGGATAAACATCTGAGCTATGTGAAAAGTATTACCTTTATTTAACTAATAGTTCTCGAGGTAAAGGTAAAATAGGCAGAATTGTATTAAGATGATTTCGGAGACTTTCACTGCCATTGTCATTAAGTCTTAGGGGCGCAGGGAAGAACACCTGCTTGTTTTGAGCAAGTAAGATGATTGTGTTCCCTTTGGGTTTTGTTTTATTTTATCTTCACTTATATACAATGTTTATACTTATTTAGAACCCAATAAATGGATTATTATTATTATTATTAAGTAACAAACGACTTCCGAGATTGGACCGTGTCATTATTGGGTCGAAGAAGTGAACGTTTCGCCCACTTTCGCAAGGGGCTTTATCAGGGGAAAAAGCACGGTAACACAACGTGTAAACCACATCAGAGGTGAAACTTTTTAGACGGACAGACAGACAGGCGGACATATATACAGACGTCGTTTACACTAGGAATGTAGGTATCAAAGAATTTTGTGGCCTCAGTGCAAACATCAACTGTGCATTGTTCTACTAAATTTGAGGAATTTGCAAAACAAGGATATAGAATGCATTCGGATTTTTTAATATGCTTGTAACTAGGGTTTTTAGGTAATGCGTACCCGGACTCGGACCAGCCGAGTCCAGCTAGGAATAACCGGACCCAAGAGTTTAATCACGGCCACCATTTTTTTAGAACATTTTAACAGATTTACCTTTTTCAAATTGTTTGAAAGTATTTGTATCCAAGATAACGTAAAGAGAGTTGTGAACAACTAAATGAAAGCGGGTCAAAATAAACAAGAGCCTTAGGTGAGACCTATGTCCAGCAGTGGACGAAAAGGGCTGAATGATGATGATGATGATGATTTGTGTCCACTCGTTTAGCTCTACTACGGAAAATTAAGTACTGTTTTCATGAAAGTGTAACTTTGCCACTGCCCTTTTCCAGTGAGATCACCTATTACTACTAAAAGGTGACACTCCTTGGTAGTAAAAGATTTACAAGCATAGTAGTAGATATTACCCGTACTGGAAGAATATAATAGTTTTTTTTTTATAAAACCAATCTGTACATTGCAGTTACGGCCAAAAAAGTGGGGCAGTTTGGCAGTAGCAGTTATTCTTGGTTTATCAACCACAACTTGTGACATTCTTAAGCAAAACCTTAACGTTGACAAATTGATGACATTTCTAGAATTACAACTACTATGTTTTTTCATAAAATTTTTGAAAGCCAACAATAACAACTAAATTAAAGCTAAATCGTTATAAGAGCTGTACCACTGTAACTGTACTACCATTATTCATATATTTGGATCTAACTTTTCCTAAATACCTATCTAATCTGAAGCTGAAATTATTATTTCTTGGTAAATCCTATTTCGAATTATACAACCAAACCTACATATACCTACCGTCTGTCTACTTCCATGGTTTATTATAGTCGTATTCCGAAAGTTGAAATTAGTAGAAACACAGATTGCACTATTAATGTTTAGATTTATCTACTGAATGTTCTGTTTGTTAAAAATGTAGACATTTTTTAATAATAAATAAAATTATTCAATTGACTTATTTGGTTTGATTCCTGTGAATTTTTACTGGAATCAGTACCACAAAGTCTCACAAACGTAGACACATTGTTAGACGGGAGTTTATGTGTGTTATATTAAAATTCAATTTTTCTTACTTTTTAAATGTGTCAAGGTGGAGGATGCAACTCACCCACGGCCACAAAGCGACAACGGGGTGCAAACAGTGCAGGTTCGACCATTCCTTGGCCCAGTGGCGGAGGCAAGCAGTTAAATGTAAAAGAATATAAACTTACTGATCTGTAAATCTCATCGACAACAATGGTTGTACTCACCGGGGGTGGCCTCCCCCTGGCCCCTCCGTACTTTTGGCAGTGGCATCACAATGCTGGGCCTTACATCCGTCAGCCTCAACCCTTTGGCACCTCATCGCCGCCTTCATTGGCTGGGTTAGCTATCGGTACCTTTCGCTAGTACTGCCCAATAGTAATCCACTAGATTAACTATTGTTACAACCCGTACAGAGTCGGTAATAACTACCGTAGTATACTGATCTTTCACAGTACAGCAATTACCGTAAATCTTGCTAAGCTCTAATGGGGCTTATAATTTGGAACTCCATGCTTCCGGTGCGGAACGACATGCTTCCGCGAATCACTGGGCGGACTTCGTGCTCCAGCTCCAGGATTCAACTCTTTGACTATCACATAGTCGACTAGCAAAGCAAGAACCTCTGACGTATGCCGGACGCTGTAATTGCCAAAAAGTCTACCAAATGCCATTCAGCTAACTACGATAGTACGTACATTCTACTCTAACTAAATTACCTAATTAACTACTAAGAAATACGCTTAGCTGCGCTCGCAGCTTCGGCTCGCCTTATTACAACTTATCACAATATAATTACTTGTTTCGCATATAATCGCTTACGCCAAGAAATGATTACGCAAAACAGCACACGTTCACTCACACGTCGCGCCCCTGTCGCAACCCAAAACGTTCTGTCTATTTTAGAATTTCATTTCTACCCGAGCCCCATTGATACGGTTCATTGGTTGCACGTGGCGTCTGGGTCCCCGAAAAACTGACCGCGAACCAATGCCTAATACATCCGTCAAGATTATATTACATTCCAGGGCTCAAAACATTCCAGGCGTGGCAAACGTAGTAATTAAAACTTAAAAATAGTGCACCCTAAAACCATCAAATATTTCATCCCTAACATGAATATCTATAGATAGATACCCACGATGTTATAGTATATTACGTTAAGAGATCGGTAAGTATCTTAGAACAGGCCGAAAAAAGTTAAAAGACGAGGCCCGAAGCGCCGAGTTTTGCTATTTTTTTCCAGTGAGGTACGTAACGATCGAGTCTCGCAAAATTTTTAGCTCTATCAACTAATAAAAATAAAGATACCGTTGAATATGACAAATATTGTTTGCCTAAATAAAGATGGTGATTGTTGTTACTATAGTAACTAAATACAAAACAATGTTTTATAACGATCCTTGGACTGTTATATTCACAACGGGCTTGTTATTTTGTTGTTATCATACCAATCAACAAGGATACGGGAAGTTGACCTTATCGTCACAGATAACCAATCCGAAAACAAATAAAAATTGGTTGGTAGCGCAAGAAAAACTCTTGAACTTTAAAAATTGAGATCAGTTAGATCGGACTTTTGTTCTTACGGAGAGTCAATAAAAGCTGTGGCGGGCTGATTTGCAGATCAAGAAGAAACACTTTTAAGGTATAGAAGCGTTGGTTCGCTGTAATAAATATGTTACATGAAAAGGGGACTATGCTAAATAATAAAATATTTTGATTTTCAAATTTGGCTGCTGCAGATGTAGACTAAGGGCCGGTTGCAGAAAGCAATGTTAAGTCTGGTGTTAGCTAACATCGCGTCAAAGTGAACAAAATCGCATCAAATTTTGTTTACTAATGTATTAGTTGCCATAAGCATTTGAGATCTGATTCGTTTTTGTTCACTTTGACGCGATGTTAGCTAACACCAGACTTAACATTGCTTTCTGCAACCGGCCCTAAGAATACTAATATGTGTTCGTAGACATGACTGGACTAAAAGAATGCAAAATATTGGATTTCCTAAGACCAAAAGATTGAAAACCAAAGAAACTCAGCATCAGAAGGAAGTATGAAACACCACAACGTGCTATCATTCTTAACAATCCAATCAGTGTTGAATTCAGACTGATTACTCCGGGGGGGGGGGGGGGATGAAACGTCTGGGGGGTATTTTTACCTATTCCACCTCAATCCGCCCATTATTTTATAGATTTAAAGAAACATTAATATGAAGTGGTAATGTTTCCGGGGGGGGGGGGGATTTTGTTATGCCCGGGGGGGAATTTCACCCCCGGTCACCCCCCTGGATTCAACACTGAATCCAATTAAACAGGGCGTCCCAGAAATAAGTGCACAAAGAAACCTGCACCATCCTAAAGGTGAGAATTGTATTCTGAGCGTTTGTAAATTTGATTAAAAACATCACCTTTATTAGACCCAAACCAACTGGCTTTCCGAAAGACATAGCTGCTAAAAAAATACGTTCAAAACTTACAAGATTTTGGCAATGGTTATCACCAATACTTTTCACAAAAATTAATAAGTCAACAACAGTAAAGTAAATAGCAGTGGTCTAGTTAATCGTTTTAAGCAAAACTTAATTTTTTTTAATTCAGCAGTGCATAAGCTGATTTTCATAATTATTCAGAAACGGTGGTAACTCCTTATGGGATATTTTGGCCGCTTATTTCTGGAACATCTTGTATATGGTCTAAATGATAACATCAATTAAATCTTTCAAAAAGCAATGATTAACGCTAGCGATGGGAGTCGAGAATATTCTTAAAACATATTCTCGAGAATATTCGGAGGCAGAAAATTCTCTTGTAATAAAGTATTGGAAGCAAAAGAATGTTACAAGGATAATGTGCGTGAGTGAGTGGGTACAGAAAATTGCTTAACACAACTGTGGCTATCCGGGGAACACCAGTGTTCCTATCTGTAGGGTGTGGGTGTTGACCTGCTGATTTGCGATCACATTGTATGGGTCTACGGGTCAGTTTGTTTTGTTCATGCATTCCTTGTGTTGTGAGTTGGTGTATCTTATGATTAGTGTAAGTATTAACAATAATGCCTAAATTAGTATTGGAGATTTACATATCAAATTGCTGATATCAATTACTATTAATTATTCACGATTTTTGTTTTAATAATAAAAATCAGATTGTCGCAAAATATTCTTTAATAATTACAAATTTGCTTAAACGTTTCGCAAATTCTGTTAGCTTTATCAGTAAATAAATACAATCATAGTTAAAATGTTCAAATTGTGAAATTACATATTTTAGGAAAGGTTTGAGTTGCATATTACGACAAGTTAATTGTTTTTAATTATTAACACAGCAGTTAAAGGATTATTTTTATAACCCATAATATAAAACTTGGCAGATTTAAATGTTCTGAAGGCAGAAATGCGAATGAATAATTCTTGAGAATATACTCAAGAATGTTCTGGAGAATAGAAAATTACCGAGAATTTTACATCTCTAACTAAGGCGTGGACAACGGGAAAGATGTCGAAACATTAAATTTTAACACTCTTGAACTATTAAGACCACGACGATTTAAAGAGGTAAAGTCGGCTTGTAATTAAAAAAGTCAAACGTTATAGTTTTCGCCAGACAGTTGAAACAAGTTTGGCCACAGAAATAGCTCGGAAATGTTTGCTTATTTTCTCTCATTTAATCCACTGTATGAAGGTTTAATGTCAATGATTTTTTATATTTAATCATTTATCGTTGGAAGAAAATGATTGGTAGTTTGTTATATATTTTGACGTTAGATTTCGTTTAGGTTATAGAATTGGTCACTTATCGCAAGAAATTTCCACTGTGTCCCTAACGTCGTGTTATTGCAATTGAATATGTAAACGTGGCAAGTCGAAGCCATGATGCAATTTCTTCAAATCCTCTAACCATTACTGGTAGAAATGCTTTGTCGCCAATTACGAATCAGAGCGTACACTATATACCACCAAAACTGACAATAAAAGCACAAACCATCATGGATATCGCTGATACTTAAAATGACTTTGAAAAGTCCAAGACACTATCTTAAACAAATATGTACGTATTTGCTTTAAAAAATCAATTTTGTGTGTATTTGACAAGCTTGTTAATAGTACTATTTGGAAATCAGGCATCTATCAAGAACAATAATAAATATAAGATTGCTAGTAATGGTGGAGCTAAAGCTCGTTTGCAGAAATTTGATAAATATGTAGGTCAAATGTATCGTCCTCAGCTGTGGTGGACGGTAATGAACAAGTGCAAGCCTAATCACAGCAAATAACACAAAGTCCACCGAGCTTGCGGCAAAGTTCGTTGATGGTGGATGCAAGGGCCCATAGACAACTTTCTAAATTTCTATTTAAGCATTGTTCTCTGCAAGGCCCGGGAATGTTATTTTTATAATGTCAAATATTTAATACTCAGGAAGTAACTAATTAGGAAAACCTATGGTTTGCTAAGAATAGGAATACCATGATCGCTATGTGTGCTATGTTCTTGGTGCTAGGTGGTTGTTAACGATATTTGTTTGTGTTTTATTATCAATTATCGTCAGCGAAGTGCCACAGGAACAGTAAGTAATTTTATTCGGCATTAATCTAATATAATAATAATACTGATCAACTGCAATTTTAATGAACCGGGAAAAACCTGCAATTTTCATGTAGAAAATATTGGGACAAGTTCTAATTAAATACTTGTTCCACTAAAATCTATTTCTCATATTAAGGTAATTTATCTTTTAACAGTTCAATTTAGTAAACATTAATAAATCTGAATACACCGCGAATAAATCCATTTTAACTATGAAAATAAAAAAGATGGGAACAAATTAAATGCTCGATATTTTATTCCTACTGCAGGTCATATTTTCCCGATAGTTTGTCCAAATGCATGACTAGAAAATAAATGTTCGATAAAAATACTAAACGCTCGATAAGTGCATTGAGTGATCGGTATGAAATTTATATGCATCCTAAAATAATAAATGTTCAATTAAACTTCTAGGCGCTCGACAATGATGACGAACACTCGGTATAAAATTCAAATACCTATTAAAATAATAAACATTCGATAAACATAATAGACACTCGATACAAAATAATGATGCTCGGTACAAATGCAAATCCTTGGGCAAGTAATAATCGACAAAACATCGTACGATAATTACAATCAATGCTCGGTATGAAGTTTAATTGCTTTCTTTTGCTTGGCTTTTTTACTTACCTTTCATTAACACAATGATTTTATCCAGGTAAACTTTAATACCAAGAAAGAATATTTTTAGTGGAAAAGTACATAACTTGATAAAATACAATACAGGTACTTGAAGAAAAAACTGTAATAAACTCTGATAGGTAACACAAATAACGAAACAACACTTCCAAAAAGTAAAAAAAAATAAACTCTGAACATACATAAATAATGCAACCACACTTAAATCAAGTAGATATTCAAAAAGGAAGAAAAAAATTATAATATAAAGTTCCATGTTAATAATAATAATAATAATAATATTTATTTGCCTTTAGTATCATAAGAAATGACATTGACACGTCAATATAAATAGATTACAAATGGTACAATACAATAACATGTAGGTATAAAATCTATCACTTAACAAATTCACGTACATCATAAAAGCATTTAGTGATTAGAAAATTTCTTAAATTAAGCTTAAAGCTGATTACATTTCGAACGGCTTTTAAATTCGCAGGTAAAGCATTGAAAATTTTTATCGCTGAGTAGGTACACAGGTGAGCGTTCAAACATCGCGGTTCTTTGACTGGGTATAGATAACATATCGCCACCTCTGGTCGAATAACTATGAAAGTCATTATTTTTAAGAAACTTATGTCTGTCATTATATACATACAAAGCTGATTTGTAGTTTAAAATACAAGGAAGTGTTAAGATATTATTAGTAACAAAATATGTTTTACAAGATGACCTTGCACAAATATTAAAAATAAGACGAAGTATACGTTTCTGTATGACAAAAACACGCTTCCAAGTAGCAGCCTTACCACACATATAATATTATAAGACAATAAAGGAAATACATAAGCATAATAAATAGTGATTAATGCATTTACATTAAGGGTGGATTTTAATTGTAATAATAAGAAATACGAGATATTTAATTTTTTACAAACACTCTCAATTTGTTTATTCCAGCACAGGTCCCCATCCCGGTAGCAGCCAAGAAATTTGGTGTGTTTATCAACTATATTATTTAAAACACTCCGACTTTTCCCAAAGTAAACACAGACGGTCTTATTATAATTTAATAAAAGCTTATTTTTGTTACACCATTTTAGAAACTCACTTTTAGTTAGATTTATATTAACAGATACTCACATTGCTACCACTAGCAATAATTGTTGTGTCGTCAGCGTAATTGATGACATCTCCTGATTTGATGTAACCGGGCAAATCGTTGATAAAAAGAAGGAAGACCAAGGGGCCAATGACGCTTTCCTGGGCGACTCCTAGATTGATCGGGTATTTTCCAGAGGTTTTACAATCGACTTCAACCAGTAGCTGCCTGTTATTGAGAAAAGAGATTATCCAGTTCAGAGACTGTGCCCGAATACCTAAATTGTATAACTTTGAAGATACTGCCGTGCTATCAACGGTGTCGAATGCACGAGTTAAGTCAAAAAAACAGGCCTGCTACCAGCTCTTTCTCATCGTACAATTTATATATGCGATTTAATAACTGGATAGAGGCAATCTCTGTTGAATGGGCTTGTCGAAATCCGTGTTAGCCACTATTTAGTATGTTATATTTGTTGAGGAACGATGTTAATCTACAGAACATAATTTTTTCAAGTATTTTAGATAATACACTAAGTATGGATAAAGGGCGATAGTTTTCAAGTGACGAGTGATAATTTTTTTTAAATACTGGAATGACCGTTGCAATCTTCAGACAATCTGGGAACACACCCTTATCGAATGACAGGTTAATTAAATACAATAGAATTTCACTTACTTCATTAAAAACATGTTTCAAAACTTTCAGTGGGATGTCATCCAATCCTACAGAAGTATTAGATTTTAATTTAGAGATGACATGCTTCAATTCATCAAGAGTGACTGGGTAGAAAAACATAGTGTGTGGAACAATTTCCGAAGTCGTATACTCCTGAGGGGTTTCAGAAAATTTGTTTAAAACAAGGGTTTCAGCAGCCGTGGCAAAATAGCTTGCAAACAAGTCAGCAACAGCAGTTGGGTCGGTCACCTAACTGTCAGTGTTCGATATCGTTACTTTTGAACTTGTTGCTGTCCACTACTAGCATTTACAATTTTCCATAGAGTTTTTGATTTATTACTTGACGAATTAATTAAGTTCATATTATAATCGCCTTTCGCCTTTTTAAACAACCTTTTTTATTCTCTTTAGCATACAAGTTCTAAATTTTGTTGTGATTTAACTTTTGGGTCGTATTCGAACCCCGTTTGATTTTAACGGTTGCTTTGGATACTATACTGCCGCAAGTATGAAGCAATTCCCATCGATATAAAAATACATCTTTAGTATTGGCCGGATAATACAAATTTACACCAGAGGCACATTGCTCTTTCGTCGATATTTGACTTTATTGTAACGATAAACAGCATTAACGTTTCCATCTGTATCAACATTTTTATGAAAAAAACTTCAAATACCTTCTTCCGTCACTGATTTGGGAGCTGAAACTTTGCTATTCTACATTTATTTGTTCTCTTTTCCACTTCTTATCTACTTTCTTCCTTCATTTATTTGGCGTATGCTTCTGAAATACACCACTTTCACTTTCCTCAGATAAACTGTACTGAGGAATCCCACCATGACTCATACTTAAAGGCAGTTCTAACGTGATAAACAAACAAAAAAGGATAGTAATTAACACTGTAAATAAAAGTGCAGATTTCTCATATAACATGCACTGATACGCACAGGTAAAGGTAAAGGTTCAAAGTCATTTCAATTCCTCCAACTGGACTGCGTTCCTCTTCAGCCAATAACGGGAATTTCGGGATAAGTTCGAGAAAGGAGGAGTAGAGAATGGAAGAAAGGCCAGAAAAGATGGAGAAGTACTGCCCCGGCATTCACCTCAAAGAAGGTACTGTTACGATTGTCACTTGGTTTGTGTTGTTAAGGTGACAATCGAAAACAAAGTTTATTTAGTTCATTATATTGGTTCATGAAGCAACACGCGTTTTATTTCAACCTCTATATACAGTGTGTTTCACTTGATATTGATATTGATATTTATTTACTTCCATAAGACATTACATGTATAGGAATTGTCAAAAAATAATAACGAGTATTTACAAGAAGGTACATACATAATTATAACATGTAGTCGTTGACAGAATAATAACATTTCATATTTAAATACGATTTCAGTTTCTTTTTGAATTCTTTGGAGCTGGCGCAGTTTTTAATGTCCCCAGGTAACAAATTGTACGCTTTAACTGCTGCATTCTGTGGAGACTTAAATCCTACTACGTACTTATTAAACGGTACATGGTAATTATTTTTTATACGAGTATCAAAATTGTGAATGGTAGAATTTTTTACAAAGTTCTTTTGATTATTATAGGCATATACAGACAATTCATAAATATATAATGCAGCTACAGTCAGAATGGTATACTTTTTAAAGTAATCTACGCAACTGGTACTAGAACTAATTTTGGCGATACATCTAACAAAACGTTTCTGTAGTATAAATATCTGGTTAACTTGTGTGGACCAACCCCAAACACAAATACCATATCTAAGACGGCTACCTACATGAGCATGGTAAACATTAATTAGCTGTTCATCTGTTAGGACCGTGCGCAAATTTTTAAATAAGTATAAAATAGAACGTAGTTTGGAAACTAAATGTTCACAGTGAGGTCTCCACGTTAAACATTCGTCAACGTGCATCCCTAAAAATTTGATATAGTCTGTGTTTCCACTTTACGTGGAAGCACCCCTGTATTTTCTTTTTTTTGTATGGATCGATTTGAATTTTTTATCAGTTGTACAACTCACCAAGAGACATCGATTCATGTCCTTGAGCACAAAAGATGTTGTTAGCCTTGCCTACTACGATCAAGAACATGGGTCGCATTGTCAATATTTTGCATCGCGTTAGAGTTACAGCAAAAAGTTATTAAGAAAAGTTGTTTAGAATCAAAAGAATATCCCAGATACCGATTTTCGTTTAATAATTCGAATTTTTAATTTTTATCTATAAATTTGTCCAAGTCCCAAATTTCAACTTTTAATTTGGTATCAAATGGTGTCATGGATAAACAACATTTTTATTATTGTTGCAAACGTCATTAGCTTTTAATAATGGCTGAATTACGTTTAACTGTAGCTGAGAAAGTAGAAATAATTAGAATTACTGGTGAAAATGCAAGATCCAATAGAGAAGTAGCTAGAATAATATTGGATCTTGCATTTTCACCAGTAATTCTAATTGATTTCTACTTTCTCAGCAGCAGTTTCTCCATGACACCATTTGATACCAAATAAAAAGTTGAAATTTGGGACTGACAAATTTTTAGATAAAAATTAAGAATTCGAATTATTAAACGAAAATCGGTATCTGGGATATTCTTTTGATTCTAAACAACTTTTTTTAATAAATTTTTGCTGTAACTCTAACGCGATGCAAAATATTGACAATGTGACCCATGTTCTTGATCGTAGTGGGCCAGGCTAATAACGTCTTTTGCGCTCAAGAACATGAATAGATGCATCTTGGTGAGTTGTACAACTGATAAAAAATTCAAATCGATTCATACAAAAACAAAGAAAATACGGGGGTGCTTCCATGTAAAGTGAAACACACTGTATGAACACATTTACGTAAGAAATAACGCCCCAAAAGCTACAATCTTACAATTGGTGACCCCGACCTTTTCTCTTTTTTGGGGGGGGAGTAATGTTACGATTGTCACTTGGTTTGTGTTGTTAAAGTGACAATCGAAAACAAAGTTTATTTAGTTCATTATATTGGTTCATGAAGCAACACGCGTTTTATTTCAACCTCTATATATGAACACATTTACGTAAGAAATAACGCCCCAAAAGCTACAATCTTACAATTGGTGACCCCAACCTTTTCTCTTTTTTGGGGGGGGGGAGTAATGTTACGATTGTCACTTGGTTTGTGTTGTTAAGGTGACAATCGAAAACAAAGTTTATTTAGTTCATTATATTGGTTCATGAAGCAACACGCGTTTTATTTCAACCTCTATATATGAACACATTTACGTAAGAAATAACGCCCCAAAAGCTACAATCTTACAGTACTCTATTGACTCAGAAAAACAACCTAAAAACTAAATCAGAGCAGACGGCCACGGGAATCGAACCCACGACCTCCCGAATGCTAAGCAGACGTGTTAACCACTAATCCACAGAACTCGGTGAGAGATGATACGCACACACGCCCATTTGATTTTTCTAGGTTATGCTGCACTTGGCGCGAAAAGCTTACCCATTACGCATTAAACTACCGAGTGTTTATTAATACAATATTATTTAAAAAAAACAATTAATAGTAAGCTTCAGTTATCTAGCATTTAATTTTTTTAGGGTGCATATTTAATTGAATCGCTAATTGCAGAAAGGTAAGTTGTGACAATTTTAATAATTTCGAGTATTAATACTGTGATGAATCAATGTGTTAAAAACGATTTACGCATAAAGGAAAGTAATGCAGCAAAACTGTCCTTTCTTCCGAAAACTCGAAATTTTTTAAATTGTCACATCTTACCTTTCTGCAATTAGCGCTTCAATTAAAATATCGAGCAGAACTTACTGTACAAATAATATATTTTATATTGTAGATTTTGTTAAAATACCAAGCATTTCCAATTAAGTTAATGTGCATTTTTTTTATCGAGCATTTAGTATTTTTTTCGAGTGCAAAATACATTAAATAACGGAATGTTTATTAACACCCAAAAAAGATTATGTTAGCTTGCGTTAAATAAAAAAATATGATTTGGTGTAACCGTATTGCATGAATACATATTTTAGTTAACAAGCGTTGCGACTTCAGGTTTTATTAAAGCGCAAAGCTTATGACGGTTTATTGTTGCAATAGCAATTGAATGAACATTACAGTGTTATAGATATTAACGATACAAGTTTGATTATGAGCATCTTAACGAAACGAGTTTGATTGCCAGAACGAGGAGGTAAACCGAGTTCTGCGGCAATCATACGAGTTTCGTTAAGTGTCATAAGCAAACGTGTATTTTTCAATATTTGATCTTCATCAATACATTCCGGTAAATTTATTCTTTGTTTTGTAAAAGAATGCGTTAATGGATATTATTTTTAACAGGTGTTTTTGTCAAACTGCTGATTTGGTAAAATTTACATGGAATGAAATTAACGTTTTGTTAATTTTTGTAAATATGTTTCAATATAAAAAGCATTGATCCATGTTTGCAATACTGTAAAAAAGTTACTTAAAATTGTTCTCAGAAATACATACAATACCAACAACCACATTTACAATCAAGTGAGGAAGTTTAACTAACAACCCTGTATTTAAAATGAACATAAAGCTATAAGCTTCATGCACTTCTAATGCGTACTAGAGGTATGGAGCTCGTCGCAATGCTATTTATTTAGTCGGAAGTAAAGCCTGACTAATGATTATGAATATCGGTGCAAAGCTAAATTATTTCTATTAACTAGTGATTTATGTAACAGGTGTCTAAAATATAGTTTTATGGCACGATTGTGGGGAACAACTTTAGGCTTACGTTGCATACACTATTATTTTGACAACTTTGCATGTTTGCAAGCTCGTCTCTTAAACACGGACTGTTTGCACTTGTATTATAAATAGCTATTTTTCCCTATAATTTTGTTTCAAAATTATGAACACCGATTATTAATTCTTCAAAATTGATTGTACAACACACACAGATTCTCTTATATTCAGTTTCAGTATAATTTTTCAACTCATAAACCTTAAAATTTTAATACATTTCAAACAAAGCATTAGGTTTTACGTAAATTCTCTAGTCAGATGCTAATCGATGGTAATTTCTTGTACCAAAATAATTTTTCTAACTTGGGTAAAATTTGTCCATTACGCTAATATTTCTATGAAATAATCAACAGTAATTACATAAGTGGTGATAATTTTTTGATAATTTTAACTAGATTTACGAATCTTTCACTCATCTAGTTAAAATTATAAACAAAATTATTACCACGAATGTAATTCGGCGTGATAATTTTTTAAACAATCCAAGTTGTAGATAGGGTTTGACGGAGCTTCCAGATGAGTGTCCTGTTATTTCTAACAACTGCTGCTCACCTACTCCACTTTTAGCTAGTTGTGTTACAGCAGAAGAACGTTTTAAATGGTTTGTGAACAAATAGTCACTGCAATCAGCTACTAGCAAATAGTCACTGTAATTTTGATGCTACTAGCAAATAGTGAGTGTAATTTTGCTGCTATTGGGCGATTTGATTTTTTTCTCATTAGGATTGGCTTATAGGACTGTTTAAAAAATAATCAGTATTTTTTGGTGATAAGCTACAACAGGGTCGACACATGTAAACAAAGATGATATTAAACCTAACCGCGCCACACGAGCAAAAGTAGAATAGGATTCTATATTGCGTATGCATTTTCTTTTCCCAAACCAAACCTCATGCCTGTTACTTACTTAAAACCACAGAACAATACCTAATCGAGGAGAATCCCCCAGGTTAAAAGTTGTCAACTCGCGACCATTTTTTCAGAGAGCTGCACCCTGGTGACGGGGTGGTCCAATTACACAAGGAGCAGGAGTTTTAAATGGCGTGAGCGCGAAATTTAAATGGCGCGTATAGACAACCCTCGAATCTCATTAATTTAAAAATTATTTTGTGAATAAAGTTTGATTTAAAAACTAATTCATAAACTTTAATTGCTAATGGTGAATTAGGCATTAGCAATTAAAATTTACAAATTTTCTCTTAAATACAAATTACAACAGTACAACTTTTAATGCAAATAAAACAATTATTTAAGGAAAGCCATAGTTAAAAATCTCTATTAATGTATTAACTACATTCAGCAGAAATAATATACAATACAACAAATATTAAATTCTAGAGCAAAAATAATTGCTTATAAAACAGCATCTAAATAAATAAAATATACGTATTATTTATAAACATAATGAATAGATAACAACCTTCTTAGAGCAGCCATTCTCTTCTGATGTTCTTGTGTAATTGAGGTAGTTGGGTTACTTTTCTCGTTGACAAACATGAAGATTAAGGAAGTAGTGCACTTAGGTACTTAATATCAAATCGTCGCAGATGTGGTCATCGTCAAGACAGTTTCTCCAAAGCCTATCAATGATTTGTAAAACTGCTTGAAGTTATTCTCCAAAATGGGTTGAAACTCGGTAACAGAAAAAAATGCATATAAATAATCCTGAATAGTTCTGATAAACAATATAACCTTGACTATTCAATTCACCTGTCATCTGTCAAAAAGTGACCAATAAAAATCCAGAATTCTGACGTTTCTTGACCAATCAAAAAAATATCAGTGGATATATCTTCCTAGAAGGTATTCAAGTGACTATTTTTAACAAATGTGATTTTTATTAGAAAAAGTCAATATTAGTGTTCTGTTACTATAGAAATTGCATAGTTTGTTGCTAGATTTACTG
This sequence comes from Agriotes lineatus, assembly GCA_940337035.1. Classification (NCBI taxonomy): domain Eukaryota; kingdom Metazoa; phylum Arthropoda; class Insecta; order Coleoptera; family Elateridae; genus Agriotes; species Agriotes lineatus. Next base: position 10,774 of record CALNHX010003593.1, on the reverse strand, counting down.
AAAACTAATTTGAAAAAGTAGTTTGGTTCATTAAATAGTCCCTCGAATACCATTCTTAGTCAAAGTTAAGTAGATTATTTTTGCGGTGGTATCACTACTCATGTCCATTGCGCTTGAGATTAGGACTCGTGCTAGCTCACTCGTCCTAATCGTACCAAAGCGCAATGGACATTCGTGACACCACCGCAAAAATAGTCGACATAACTTTGACTACTCATGGTATTATAAGTGACTATTACACACAACTGTCGCATGACTGATATCCTGTGACAACAATGCATTTTTTTGAAAGTCGACCAATCCCGAACTGATTACATGATAAGCGCCCTTGTGCTGGTTATCAATCGATAAGGACCCTAGTGCTGATTATTGACCCCGTAGATGGTGTCATAATCTACATATATAAAAATCAATCGCCGTGTGTTAGTAACGCAAAAACTCGAGAACCACTTGACCGATGGTAGTTTAGCAAAAAAGAAAATTCGGAAAAATGGAAAATATCGAAAGTGTGTTTTTCTATACACTGTACGACTTTCTAATTGCAGTCATACTTTTATGATTCTGTGCTTAATGGTTTGAAGGGTTTTCCCCATCATGTCATATCCAAAACAACGTTTGCCGGGTCAGCTAGTTAGAAATACATGTGCAAGACACAAGCAATTTGAGATTTTTGGCGTTATTAGATCAATTTTAAATCATAATTTGTATACGGGTTTTTTGTAATAATCTTCAAAATACAAAAGCGAGCAACACACTTAGTATATTATGATACGAGTTTCATAAGAAGCATTTTGTAGCATGCACGGATTTAGGGTACAACGAGCGGAACGAGGAGTGCCCTAAAGAGGTAAGTGCTACCTACAAAATGCCTTATAAACGAGGTATCATACAGTATTTTATCTACTTTTCCACCTTTCTAAGCAAAAAAATAAAAGTTTAATATTTTTATTATAGCATCGCTCAGTACAAACGCAAAGTAGATAAATATAATTTTGCCCGTGCCAAGAGTCATCGTTCTGGTTCCTCTTAATAAACTGCTCTCGGGACAGTTTTTATTGCAACCAGCACTCGACCCTTAGCGTGTGCAAAATGCCTGACCATAAGATGAACAGAAAACTGTGTTAGCTTCTACCACATTTGAAGAAGTAACGATTACTTCTTCTAATGCTTCAGACTGACCTGTACAGTATCAATTTCTTGCAGCCAGGAATGCAGGCATACTTCTTTTTTGTGCTGACCATTGCCACCATCAAAAGGACATCCATAACTGAAAAAAATGAGTATTTTAGTTAGATGAGTAGATGACGCAATATTATAAAATTAACTATGAATGTTTATTTGGCCATGTCGCTGTAAGCAAACTAAGACTATAAATTCAGGAGCTGAATCAAAGCGATAGACATTAGAATTAACAAGTATTCAAACAAAATATAGGTATTACTTACTGTCAACCATACACAGCGGCGCACTTAACTTCAACAAACAAAAACATACAGAGCAGTTGCGGGGTGGAGAAGAGCAAGGTTCTCTGTAATGTGACGTCAAAAATCGGTGTCCTTGTCTGCGAATGCGTGTTACACTTTGTAAATCTCCTTACCCCGACCCTACGGGGTGGTGTAAAGAGAATCAGTCTTATCGGTTATAGCGGATCACCTAAAATGTTGCCTCCGCTATAATACCAATTGTCTGGCCTTCTAGTATAAGGAATAAACCTACATAAATCATGTGGTCGTGTCAGGTCAAGTGATATTTTCGCAGTTTAGCTTTCTTTGAATACGTGCAAACATGCGCTGTTGCCACATCTAAAATATTTCGTAAAATGCCAATAAAATATCTTCCCAATCGTATTGCTTCTTCCTGCAAGAAACTTATTAAGATTATACTTCGACATAAACAATTTTTTGCGTGTATAAATCTGTTTAATATTAATTTTCGTTCTAAACTCATTAATTAAAATAACAATTATAGAGTTATAACCCTACAAAAGAATTTGCTTATGTATTGATGCATCATTTTAATTACTATGGCATACATCTGTCAAATGACGTCACTTCACCAATCATTCAACAGAATTTTAATACCATACAACCAATCCCCAACCACTTGTATGGATAACGTTTGTTATATGTATTTTTGACAACGTATCGGTAGTTATTTATATAACACAGGGTGTAACCTAAAATTTTAGAAAAACGAAGTTTAGAGCTAAAAACAGTTTTGTAAGATAGATAAAGTGCCTCTTACAGTCAAGTCTAGTATATGAAATTTGTTCTTATTAGTGCACTACATTATAGTAGCATGTATACCACAATTGAAATAGATGTCTCTACATTTGTGGAAATTAACAAAAAATTAAAAATTAGCACTTCAATGCCCTATAACTGCTTACTGAAGGGACTTTGTACGAAGGTATATTAGGTTTAATCGATTTATTATAACGTAAGGAATCTATGACTAATCGGCGTACCATTCTTTTTCGGACACCCTGTATAACACTTATCGATAATACCACCCCTTATCCCTCGTTTGAAATTCAACAATAAAATAAAGGAGGTTTATTTACGGGTTACTGAGGTTGTCAAGCGGAATTTCAAAGCAACCTGCTATATAGGTGCATTTTTTTAAATTTCCCTCCATGATTTATACAATAGTCACATATTATATCTCAAGTGCAAAATTTTTATCAGAAATTGTTTTACTAAGAAATGAAAACATTAATAAGCAAGGTAAAAGTATCAATTATTCTGAAATAAGGGTCCGAGAGGTAGTCGAGGGTTTTTAAAATAATTATTGAAATTTTGACTGAGTATTTATGGAGGTTTGAGCAAGATTAGTAAAATTTTTGCTGATACTAAAATTTTGCACAATGGGTATACGGCTGATTTTTTTCTATTTGCACATTGACGTAATTCGCGCGAGGGAGGTTCTGTGTAACCCCTTGGCAGATTTGTTTGGTTTGCATTTTATCCCAATTCGGTCTTACGCAACTATCTGTGCGATCTTACGTTTATAGGATTGATTCAGTGTAAGCAATTAATTTATATAGTTTGTTGTAGTATTATTATTAATTTTTGACGTATAGCTGCAGAATTGGTCTGCTTGATGTCCTCTAACTACCCTTACACTTAATGACCATACTTATGACTCACCCTGTATATGCTAGATGAGCACCTTAAGAAATCAAATTCTATTTTTGCTTTAGCTCAAGAACTGTTAGTTAAATAAAGTCATTATTTTGCATAAACCTCAGGTTTTTACCCTTAACCAAAATAGGCATATTGTGAATCCAGGCATCGGCTCTGTCGTCATCGCATACTTTATAAGCCATTCATAAGCGATTATAATAGGTGAGCTGGCGTAGGCCAGAAGTTAAAACGTCTGCGTAACAAAGAGTTCCAATCCCACTACTTGCAGAGTCTTGTTTATTTGCAAATTGATGTAATGCACATTACTAAGTGTTTTCTTTTACTTTTACAGTAGCATAAGCACCGTTAAGACATTTGCACCTATTTTGTAATCGCGCTTGACGAGGAAAGTTTGATGTAAACCCGTGAATGTTTGTAAAATCCAACTTTTTACAAAAAGTTAAAAGAATGTTTTTGACACATCCCTTGACTCACCGCAATTGACTGCAGTACAAGATTTCTGCAGCAATTAAGCAAATATACAAATTAGGACTACGTTCTTTTATCATTGTGTCATCGAACATTCCGGTAAACTCGTTAACAAGCGATAACTTCAATATGCTAAGTTATTACCCTGACTTCCAGAGGTAGTTGTTAGTTAATCTCAAACTCGCAAGTTTTTTTTTCTTTTCTATGTTTCTAATGTAATACAATAACTTCATATTAAACAACCATACGAGTTAACCACAGTCCGAACAACCCTACAAAATTGAAATTGGCGTTGTAAACTCTTTGTAAGTATATTCAATATAAAAAATCTGGGGCACTAAATTTGTAATACCATAGCCAGCTTCATCTTAACACACCTCCAACTAGATCAACGGTGGCGGTGGTAAAAATGGCGGCAGTCGAAGGAGGGAGGAGGCGTTACCCTCTGCTAAACAGTTGAATAATCGGAGAAAAATTTATTATAGTTATTTTGGTACAGCTTAACTTAGAACTAGACTACATATACATATAACCAAGAGAAAGAAAATGGCGGATTGGCGTTCGTAGTCTGGTACTGTGGGGTTCCTTCGGAGGCGGCGGCTGAAGGGCGCAGCGTTCTAAGAGCGGCGGGGGTGCAGTAGCTGGCGCTTGTCTTCCTCTCGGAGGCGGCGGATGAAGTGGTTCGGCGCCCTGGGAACGCGTAGGCGGATGGCGCGGGCGTTGATCATCCTCTCGGGGGGCGGCGGCTGACGTGGCTGGACGTCCTAGGAACGCGTAGGCAGTAGGTGCGAGCGATGATCGTCCTCTCGGGGGCGGCGGCTGACGTGGCTCGGCGTCCTGGGAACACGTAGGCGGCAGGTACCCGCGATGATCGTCCTCTTGGGGGCGGCGGGTGAAGTGGCTCAGCGCCCGGCTGGTGGGATCCTTCGGAGGCGGCGGCTGAAGGGCGCAGCGTCCTAGATGCGGCTGGCGCTGAAGGAGCGGGAGCTCGTGGTCCTCTCGGGGGCGGCGGCTGAAGTGGCTTGACGTCCGGCTGGTGGGATCCTTCGGATGCGGCGGCTGAAGGGCGCAGCGTCCTAGAAGCGGCTGGGGCGACAGGAGCGGGCGCTGACCGTCCTCTCGGGAGCGGCGGCTGAAGTGGTTCGACGTCCGGCTGGGGAGATCCTTTGGAGGCGGCGGCTGAAGGGCACAGCGTTCTAGATGCGGCTGGCGCTGAAGGAGCGGGCGCTCGTGGTTCTCTCAGGGGCGGCGGCTGAAGTGACTTGACGTCCGGCTGGTGGGATCCTTCGGAGGCGGCGGCTGAAGGGCGCAGCGTCCTAGAAGCGCCTGGGGCTGCAGGAGCGGGCGCTTGTCGTCCTCTCGGGGGCGGCGGCTGACGTGGCTCGACGTTCAAGTTCCACGAAGACGGCCGGCGGCAGAGTCCAGGAAGGCGGCTGTGCTATGTCCAACGAAGGTGATATGCTCTAAGTCCAGCAAGGGAGATAGGCTCCAAGTCCAGCGAAGCGACAGCTCTGGAAACAGCAGAGTCCAGACTAGGTGACTTCCTTCGAGGTTGGTTAGACTCCTGGAGATGAGGGCTGATGATCCTGGAATGGCTGCTTGTTCGACCCGCCGAGGCAGAGTGATTTCCTAAGGCCAGGGTGTCTCTATTTAAAGGGCCTGAACCCCGGGGTAGCTGCCTCCCTCGATGCTTATTGGCCCGTGGCGTGAAGACAGATTTCTGGGGGCATTCATTTAGGCGATTGTGCAAGGCGCAATGCTAATTTCCTGGCGCGTCTAATTAGCGGGTTGCTTTTAGCCGCATTATATTGCTCGAAAATCCATTTGAATTTTGAATCCAAACACGACGTGATTGGGATGAATTATAACTCGCCGCCGAATTACTGCGCTGCGTTTGAGTTCATTTAATTTTTGAATCCAAACCCGACGTGATTGGGATGAATTTCCCTCCGCGAGCCGATAATTCGTTAGATTTTGGGTAGGGCCGCAGTCCCTCGTCTTCCTTGCAGTTTTGCGCAATTTTTTGATACGCAACTTTGGATAGTTCAATTTACGCGGCACCAATAATTAAAATAATTGTTGCCATTTTTGCATATATAATAGTTTGCCCGAGCGCCCTTAAGGGTTCTTTTTTGCCCGTGAACTGTGACGGTTTGCTTTGGCGATCCAGCGGCCGTTTTTAAGCCGGCGAGTTAATTTATGACACCCGGAATCGGCGTTTTGAACATCGGCTGAGCAACTGTTGACCATGCTTGTCTTCTCGTGCTCCGTGAATTATGGCCATGGTGGCTGTCAATTTGAATGCGCGCTCAGCTGTCTTAAGTGTTTTGGGACACTTTCGTCGCTTTCAGTATGTAGCTTAATTCTTTGTTTCCCCGTCCAATGCGTTTTTCGAGTACTTAGCTCTGACGTTTTTACAAGTACAATTCGTTGGTTTGGAGTGACGGTTAACTGCTTGTGTTCCGGGATTTATTGCTTCCGCCCGCGCACGGCGTTGTTAGGCTAAATAATGATATACGGCCAAGGCTCAAGAATTGTCATCTGGGCTTGTTTGTGTAGAATTTGGGATTTTTTATGGCTTATTATTTACCATCGATACGAGTTTGACGGTTTAATTTTTAAATTTCGGCTGATGCTCGTATCAATCTGTTTCCGCTAACGCGTTATATAGCCGCTTCAATTCACCAAAAATCATGTTCCAAGAAAGTAGGCCATGGGTGCTCCCCGTGGCTCTATCTATTAGACACTTAAGAAGTTAATGACAGTTGACTTAGAATTTTGATTGTTAAAAAGGTATTTCTTTTACTTTTCAAATTTAAATGCGTGCTAACACTGGGGTTGTTTAGTTTTGCGGATTTCATTGTCATCGTAAGAATTAAATCGCATTTCCAAGATGCTCTACAGGCCTTGCAGGCCTAGGGCGGCTATCTTCCTCCATTCTCGTCTATTTCTGGCTTTCTCTCTCCAATTTCGCATTTTCAGCTTATTTACATCGGACATCACACTTTGAAACCATTTCTTCCTTGGCCGTCCTCTTCTTCGTTTGCCAATTAGAGTTCTGTGCACCACCGTTTTCGTCATTCTTTCTTTATCCAGTCTCTATATATGCCCCAACCATTTTAACCTGTTCCTTTTTATTTCCTTTTACTATAAAGAAAGTATTGCATTCACTCCAAAAATTCGAAGTTGAGTTTTCAACAGATGTTCACGTTTTAGAGTCTCCTGAACCCAAAAAACACGTTTTTATTCATTGGTCTGTCTGTGTGTCTGTCAGTCTGTCTGTCTATCTGTCTGTGTGTCTGTCTGTCTGTGAACAGAATATCTCAAAAACAAAAAAAGGTATGCCGTTGAAACTTCATATATAAGTTTTGTGTACTATGTAGCAAGGTTTTGAAGAAAATCGGAAGTAGGTATTTACTCTTGTGATTTTTCAGTTTTTTAAAATTTTTTCAAAAACGGCTCTAACGATTTTTTTAAACTCTACATTTTTAATGTGTATTGATGTGAGATAGATGTATTTCCAGTTGAATACTTCTAAAATCGGTTTATTTTGTTTTTTTTTTATTTTTTGTATTAACTCTTATTTTAAATAGAACATCCGGTATATTATTACATTTTTAAATTCAGCTTCAAATTTTAGAGAAAATTTGTCTCTTCAACTAACACTCTATTTTGTAGGTACATTTTTTGTAGAATTTGTAATTTTTGAAAACTTTTAACAAATTCTTAAAAATTAAAAATCAAATTTTTGGCTAATAAGATCACTGTAAAAAGAAGTTGTGTGAGTGTATCCCACCAGTTATTTTGGGTTCTTTATATAACCTTTCTATTTCTTCGTTAGATCTTCTCCATTCTTCAATTGTTCTAACGCCATCGAAAATTGTTCTAAGTATTTTCCGTTCCCAACGCCCCCTTTTCTTTCTGGCTTTTCGTTAGACTCCATGTCTCACTTTCATAAATTACTGTTGGTTTTATGACAGCATTATAAACTCTTATCTTCATTTTTCTAGAGCAGTACTTTGATTTCATTAGAGGCTGAAGCATTCCGTATGTGTTATTGCCTTTTGCCATCCTTGCATTTATTGTTTCCTTTTCTCTTCGTGGGGATTGCTTGTTATTACTACTCCCACGTAGATAAATTGGTTGATCCTCTGGAAATTGTACTAAATTTACCATGTCGTTGTAATTTTCGGATTTTCTCCCAAGCAAACATAGTATTTTGTTTCTGCTTCATTTATGTGCGATCCTAAGATTTCTGCTTGTTCTACAAGATTTCTTGTAATTTTCTTGAGTTCTTTTATTGATTTTGCTAATATTGTCAAGTCATCTCCATAAGCAATGCATTGGTGTTCGTTATTGTAGATTGTCCCATCTATTTTTACTTTAGCGTTTCTGACAATGGCTTTTAGTGCTATGTTAAATAGGACAGACAACAATGGATCTCCCTGTCGCACACCATTGTTCAGCAGAGTCATTCTTGATAAATTTAATCAACTTACTTGATACTCCTAGCCATTTAATAGCTTCGAGCAATTCTTCTCTGTTAACACGAGAGTTAAAATTACTATTTTTTTTTGTTGGGGCGTTCATTTCAGGATAAAATGGGCTAAAAGAATTTTTCGATATTTCACCCCTAAGGGGTTTAAAAGGGGCAAACTGTGTTTTCACGAATTTCTCAATATCTGTTAGACCCGATAAGACATCGACTTGGGGTTTGCTTGCAAAGATTTCCAATACAAATGTCTAAAAAAATGTTTCAAGATGTTGCCCTAATCAACCACTAAAGGCGCCAATTTACATTTGTGGTAAATTATAGAACCCATTGTTATCTCCTGTGTTTGTTGAGTTAGATCATTACTTTTTGGCAATTAAACGTCTTTATAAAATCTTTAGAAAGGGGCTTACAAAAATATTAGCCCCCCTATTACCCTTATTAAAGCAGTAGAAGGGGAGCGGGACGAAAAGGGGAGGGAGTACAATTATCAATTTGTGTTCTTATGAGTCGATTTTAGAATAAAATGTGATGGAAAGGATTTTTTAGACCTACGGTTCAATGAGATGCAGATTCGTAGCAGCATTTTTAACACCTCCCTTCAATTTCTTTTCATTAATATCTTAATTTCTACGTATGGTAGCAGTTTCGCATTAATAATAAAGAACATGGCAAATTTTACTAAATTTACTTTTTCGATACTTAAATAAAAACTGTGTTTCTCTATTAGCCTCGTCAGTGTCGAAGCTCCTTTAATATTCAACAGACCCATGTTCATAGGAATGTTTTTTTATTGTTTTGTGTGCCAGAGTAAAATTAAAATTTCATGGCGAAAACAGAAGCTATTTAGTGTCATACGAGTAAATTGTCAGTGTAAGTTAAAACATAGGCGTCGGAATAGGAGAAAAAATCATAATTTATTAATTTTGCAATTTTATTCTGCATCAGTATTATTAAAGTCAGAATGACTTGAATCACTTAAATCGTCGATACAAATGTATTACACACAATTTCACATGTATAAAACAGCTTGAAAAACTCTTTCGTTGCCAATATGCAATTATATTCAACTTTTATAAAAAAAATTAACGCATAGTTGACACTGACATATTAAATAGCTTCTGTTTTCGATACGCAATTCTAATTTAATTCTATCAACCTAGAAGTTTGTGCCTCTCACGCTTAAAAAAGTTTACGAAGCTTTTATTTAAATGAAACATCAGCAACAAAAACAGAAACAAAACAGACCCAGCAACCATTGTGAGAGGTGTGTGTCACGGTGATGTGTTGACCTTGTTACTCTATCTCTTAGGCCTGCGGTTCCGAGTAGAGCACAGTTAATTTGGTGTCCGAGTGTGAATGGTCTCACCGAGCCCGATTCCAATCGCCAACCGAGAACTTTAACTCTTTGTCATGGGACGGTAGGACGCAAATGTTGCTACAGATACCTTTATTGGTACTCTAAAGGCGTGCAAACAAAAATCACTCAAAGTAAAAACAATAGTCCAATTAATTCGAAAATGAAGAAGCGTAAACAATGGATTACGCAAAGTTTAATAAAATCAATAAACATTCGTGATGCTTTAAATCAACGTGTACTGAGAAATAAACATAATGTAGAAGTCAGAAATTATTATAAAAATTATAGAAATATTTTACAAATGTGCATAAAAACAACAAAGTCACAATTGTATAAAAATAACATAATGCAGTCACCGAATGACTAAAAGCACCTCTGGAATACAGTTAGAACATGTCTAAAAGATAGAAAAAAGCATGTGGAAATGAAAAGTATAGTTTTGGAAAACGGTATAGAATTACAAGATGAAAATCAAATAGCAAATCAGTTTACTAGATATTATTGCAGCATAGGAAATCGCATGGCAAACATTCTTATTAACAAAGACAAAAGTAAAATATGTAACGAATTACCAAATACTGTGAATTCATGTACACTCTACCTTAACCCTGTAACAAAATAAGAGATAATAAATGAAATTGACACTTTAAAAGCAGGGAAAGCTGCTGGTCTAGATAACATCACTGCTGAGAATCTAAAACAAATAAAATGTCTCATTGCTGATCCTCTTCAACATATATGTAATCTGATCATTTCCAGTGGAATTTTTTCTAATGTCTTAAAAGTTGCAGTAATAATACCTATTTATAAAACTAGATGTAAAAACACCATAACAAACCATCGTCCTATAGTTTACTCACGAACATAGCAAAACTTGTAGAAAAGGTAATAAATCGCAGGTTAATGCCGTTTTTAGAAAGAAATCACCGCATATCAAATAATCAATATGGTTTTCGAGAAAATAAATCCACTGAAGATGCAATTCAATTATTAACTTCAAAAATATATGCAAATCTAGATTCGTCAAATGTCTCAGCAGCGGTTTTTTAGACCTAGCTAAATGCTTTGATACTGTGAGTCATAATATTCTACTGCAAAAATGGAAAGGATGGTTGTTAGGGGATTGATCTTGATTTATTTAAATGCTATTTGTCAAAAATAATGCAGCTAGTAAAAGTTGGTGCAGCATACAGGCAGAAAGTTCTGAGACCGTTATGGTTCATAATCGATATAAATTATTTACTAAATGCAAAAAATCAGTGCAACATTATTACTTACGCTTATGATACAGTTTTATATTTTGCTGGT